>OX424560.1:43829819-44133819 GCA_949152475.1 Terebella lapidaria | reverse complement strand
ATGGGGCCGTTTCTGAGAGTTATTTTTTTAACCCCATGTTATAGCATAGGCGATCATCGTAGTTTATAATGGGCATATCGTAAATTTTAAGTTAATTTATTCAGCGAGTGTTTGTGGCTAATAGTTAGTCTAGGGACATAGTACATTGTGACATAAAATGGGGCCGTTTCTGAGAGTTATTTTTTTAACCCCATGTTATAGCATAGGCGATCATCGTAGTTTATAATGGGCATATCGTAAATTTTAAGTTAATTTATTCAGCGAGTGTTTGTGGGTAATAGTTAGTCTAGGGACATAGTACATTGTGACATAAAATGGGGCCGTTTCTGAGAGTTATTTTTTTAACCCCATGTTATAGCATAGGCGATCATCGTAGTTTATAATGGGCATATCGTAAATTTTAAGTTAATTTATCGAGAAACCCACAGTGGTTCGAAAGGTCAGGCGCCAATGTAAGGTTCGGCGACCCCACGATTTAAGAGTTATACCCCATTACTGAAGTGTCACCGAATGTCTTATTAACCTGTCCGCACGATCGCTCTATAATTGTGGTGTCACTACTAATGTAGCCACCACGTCATAACGCTCCAGTGCTTTCCCTTTTCGGAGAGACCTCGTCCCCGAGGTCAGCTATATCTCACTGCCCAGTCACATCACAACACTGAAGGTCTAGGGCCGCGGCAACGTACCCGATATGTACACATTCTTGGCTGCGATGTGAATCACAGTGAGGGGCCGACCTTATTAACCTGTCCGCACGTTCGCTCTATAATTGTGGTGTCACTACTTATGTAGCCACCACGTCATAACGCTCCAGTGCTTTCCCCTTTCGGAGAGACCTCGTCTTCGAGGTCAGCTGTATCCCACTGCCCAGTTACATCACAACAGTGAAGGTCTAGGGCTGCCGCAACGTACCCGATATGTACACATTCTTGGCTGCGATGTGGATCACAGTGAGGGGCCGACCCGGGAGCGACGCCGAGAAACCTACAGTGGTTCGAAAGGTCTGGCGCCAATGTAAGGTTCGGCGCCCCCACGATTTAAGAAGTATACCCCATTACTGAAGTGTCACCGAATCTCTTATTAACCTGTCCGCACATTCGCTCTATAATTGTGGTGTCACTACTAATGTAGCCACCACGTCATAACGCTCAAGTGCTTTCCCTTTTCGGAGAGACCTCGTCCCCGAGGCCAGTTAAATCTCACTGAACAGTCACATCACAACACTGAAGGTCTAGGGCCGCGGCAACGTACCCGATATGTACACATTCTTGGCTGCGATGTGAATCACAGTGAGGGGCCGACCTTATTAACCTGTCCGCACGTTCGCTCTATAATTGTGGTGTCACTACTTATGTAGCCACCACGTCATAACGCTCCAGTGCTTTCCCCTTTCGGAGAGACCTCGTCTTCGAGGTCAGCTGTATCCCACTGCCCAGTCACATCACAACACTGAAGGTCTAAGGCCGCCGCAACGTACTCGATATGTACACATTCTTGGCTGCGATGTGAATCACAGTGAGGGGCCAACCCGGGAGCGACGCCGAGAAACCCACAGTGGTTCGAAAGGTCAGGCGCCAATGTAAGGTTCGGCGACCCCACGATCTAAGAGGTATACCCCATTACTGAAGTGTCACCGAATGTCTTATTAACCTGTCCGCACGCTCGCTCTATAATTGTGGTGTCACTACTAATGTAGCCACCACGTCATAACGCTCCAGTGCTTTCCCTTTTCGGAGAGACCTCGTCCCCGAGGTCAGCTATATCTCACTGCCCAGTCACATCACAACACTGAAGGTCTAGGGCCGTGGCAACGTACCCGATATGTACACATTCTTGGCTGTGATGTGAATCACAGTGAGGGGCCGACCTTATTAACCTGTCCGCACGTTCGCTCTATAATTGTGGTGTCACTACTTATGTAGCTTATCATAACGCTCCAGTGCTTTCCCCTTTCAGAGAGACCTCGTCTTCGAGGTCAGCTTTATCCCACTGCCCAGTCACATCACAACAGTGAAGGTCTAAGGCCGCCGCAACGTACACGATATGTACACATTCTTGGCTGTGATGTGAATCACAGTGAGGTGCCGACCCGGGAGTGACGCCGAGAAACCCACAGTCAGGCGCCAATGTAAGGTTCGGCGCCCCCACAATTTAAGAGGTATACCCCATTACTGAAGTGTCACCGAATGTCTTATTAACCTGTCCGCACGTTCCCTCTATAATTGTGGTGTCACTACTTATGTAGCCACCACGTCATAACGCTCCAGTGCTTTCCCCTTTCGGAGAGACCTCGTCCTCGAGGTCAGCTTTATCCCACTGCCCAGTCACATCACAACACTGAAGGTCTAGGGCCGCCGCAACGTACCCGACATGTACACATTCTTGGCTGCGATGTGAATCACAGTGAGGGGCCGACCCGTTAGCGACTCCGAGAAACCCACAGTGGCTCGAAAGGTCAGGCGCCAATGTAAGGTTCGGCACCCCCACGATTTAAGAGGTATACCCCATTACTGAAGTGTCACCGAATGTCTTATTAACCTGTCCGCACGTTCATTCTATAATTGTGGTGTCACTACTAGTGCAGCCACCTCGTCATAACGCTCCAGTGCTTTCCCTTTTCGGAGAGACTTCATCCCCGAGGTCAGCTATATCTCGCTGCCCAGTCACATCACAACACTGAAGGACTAGGGCCGCCGCTACGTACCCGATATGTACACATTCTTGGCTGCGATGTGAATCACAGTGAGGTGCCGACCCGGGAGCGACGCCGAGAAACACACAGTGGTTCGAAAGGTCAGGCGCCAATGTAAGGTTCGGCGACCCCACGATTTAAGAGGTATACCCCATTACTGAAGTGTCACCGAATGTCTGATTAACCTGTCCGCACGTTCGCACTATAATTGTGGTGTCACTACTAGTGTAGCCACCACGTCATAACGATCCAGTGCTTTCTATTTTCGGAAAGACCTCGTCTCCGAGGTCAGCTATATCTCACTGCCCAGTCACATCACAACACTGAAGGTCTAGGGCCGCCGCAACGTACCCGATATGTACACATTCTTGGCTGCGATGTGAATCACAGTGAGGGGCCGACCCGGGAGCGACTCCGAGAAACCCACAGTGGTTCGAAAGGTCAGGCGCCAATGTAAGGTTCGGCGCCCCCACGAGTTAAGAGATATACCCCATTACTGAAGTGTCACCGAATGTCTTATTAACCTGTCCGCACGTTCGTTCTATAATTGTGGTGTCACTACTAGCGCAGCCACCTCGTCATAACGCTCCAGTGCTTTCCTCTTTCGGAGAGACCTCGTCTTCGAGGTCAGCTGTATCCCACTGCCCAGTCACATCACAACAGTGAAGGTCTAGGGCCGCCGCAACGTACCCGATATGTACACATTCTTGGCTGCGATGTGAAGCACAGTGAGGGGCCGACCCGGGAGCGACGCCGAGAAACCCACAGTGGTTCGAAAGGTCAGGCGCCAATGTAAGTTTCGGCGCCCTCACGATTTAAGAAGTATACCCCATTACTGAAGTGTCACCGAATGTCTTATTAACCTGTCCGCACGCTCGCTCTATAATTGTGGTGTCACTACTAGTGTAGCCACCACGTCAAAACGCTCTAGTGCTTTTCCCTTTTCGGAGAGACCTCGTCTTCGAGGTCAGCTGTATCCCACTGCCCAATCACATCACAACAGTGAAGGTCTAAGGCCGCCGCAACGTACCCGATATGTACACATTCTTGGCTGCGATGTGAATCACAGTGAGGAGCCGACCTTATAAACCTGTCCGCACGTTCGCTCTATAATTGTGGTGTCACTACTTATGTAGCCACCACGTCATAACGCTCCAGTGCTTTCCCCTTTCGGAGAGACCTCGTCCCCGAGGTCAGCTATATCTCACTGCCCAGTCTCATCACAACACTGAAGGTCTAAGGCCGCCGCAACGTACCCTATATGTACACATTCTTGGCTGCGATGTGAATCACAGTGAGGGGCCGACTCGGGAGCGACGCCGAGAAACCCACAGTGGTTCGAAAGGTCAGGCGCCAATGTAAGGTTCGGCGACCCCACGATTTAAGAGTTATACCCCATTACTGAAGTGTCACCGAATGTCTTATTAACCTGTCCGCACGATCGCTCTATAATTGTGGTGTCACTACTAATGTAGCCACCACGTCATAACGCTCCAGTGCTTTCCCTTTTCGGAGAGACCTCGTCCCCGAGGTCAGCTATATCTCACTGCCCAGTCACATCACAACACTGAAGGTCTAGGGCCGCGGCAACGTACCCGATATGTACACATTCTTGGCTGCGATGTGAATCACAGTGAGGGGCCGACCTTATTAACCTGTCCGCACGTTCGCTCTATAATTGTGGTGTCACTACTTATGTAGCCACCACGTCATAACGCTCCAGTGCTTTCCCCTTTCGGAGAGACCTCGTCTTCGAGGTCAGCTGTATCCCACTGCCCAGTTACATCACAACAGTGAAGGTCTAGGGCCGCCGCAACGTACCCGATATGTACACATTCTTGGCTGCGATGTGGATCACAGTGAGGGGCCGACCCGGGAGCGACGCCGAGAAACCTACAGTGGTTCGAAAGGTCTGGCGCCAATGTAAGGGTCGGCGCCCCCACGATTTAAGAAGTATACCCCATTACTGAAGTGTCACCGAATCTCTTATTAACCTGTCCGCACGTTCGCTCTATAATTGTGGTGTCACTACTAATGTAGCCACCACGTCATAACGCTCAAGTGCTTTCCCTTTTCGGAGAGACCTCGTCCCCGAGGTCAGTTAAATCTCACTAAACAGTCACATCACAACACTGAAGGTCTAGGGCCGCGGCAACGTACCCGATATGTACACATTCTTGGCTGCGATGTGAATCACAGTGAGGGGCCGACCTTATTAACCTGTAGGCACGTTTGCTCTATAATTGTGGTGTCACCACTTATGTAGCCACCACGTCATAACGCTCCAGTGCTTTCCCCTTTCGGAGAGACCTCGTCCCCGAGGTCAGCTATATCTCACTGCCCAGTCACATCACAACACTGAAGGTCTAAGGCCGCCGCAACGTACTCGATATGTACACATTCTTGGCTGCGATGTGAATCACAGTGAGGGGCCAACCCGGGAGCGACGCCGAGAAACCCACAGTGGTTCGAAAGGTCAGGCGCCAATGTAAGGTTCGGCGACCCCACGATCTAAGAGGTATACCCCATTACTGAAGTGTCACCGAATGTCTTATTAACCTGTCCGCACGCTCGCTCCATAATTGTGGTGTCACTACTAATGTAGCCACCACGTCATAACGCTCCAGTGCTTTCCCTTTTCGGAGAGACCTCGTCCCCGAGGTCAGCTATATCTCACTGCCCAGTCACATCACAACACTGAAGGTCTAGGGCCGTGGCAACGTACCCGATATGTACACATTCTTGGCTGCGATGTGAATCACAGTGAGGGGCCGACCTTATTAACCTGTCCGCACGTTCGCTCTATAATTGTGGTGTCACTACTTATGTAGCTTATCATAACGCTCCAGTGCTTTCCCCTTTCAGAGAGACCTCGTCTTCGAGGTCAGCTTTATCCCACTGCCCAGTCACATCACAACAGTGAAGGTCTAAGGCCGCCGCAACGTACACGATATGTACACATTCTTGGCTGTGATGTGAATCACAGTGAGGTGCCGACCCGGGAGTGACGCCGAGAAACCCACAGTCAGGCGCCAATGTAAGGTTCGGCGCCCCCACAATTTAAGAGGTATACCCCATTACTGAAGTGTCACCGAATGTCTTATTAACCTGTCCTCACGTTCCCTCTATAATTGTGGTGTCACTACTTATGTAGCCACCACGTCATAACGCTCCAGTGCTTTCCCCTTTCGGAGAGACCTCGTCCTCGAGGTCATCTTTATCCCACTGCCCAGTCACATCACAACACTGAAGGTCTAGGGCCGCCGCAACGTACCCGACATGTACACATTCTTGGCTGCGATGTGAATCACAGTGAGGGGCCGACCCGTTAGCGACTCCTAGAAACCCACAGTGGTTCGAAAGGTCAGGCGCCAATGTAAGGTTCGGCACCCCCACGATTTAAGAGGTATACCCCATTACTGAAGTGTCACCGAATGTCTTATTAACCTGTCCGCACGTTCATTCTATAATTGTGGTGTCACTACTAGTGCAGCCACCTCGTCATAACGCTCCAGTGCTTTCCCTTTTCGGAGAGACTTCATCCCCGAGGTCAGCTATATCTCGCTGCCCAGTCACATCACAACACTGAAGGACTAGGGCCGCCGCAACGTACCGGATATGTACACATTCTTGGCTGCGATGTGAATCACAGTGAGGTGCCGACCCGGGAGCGACGCCGAGAAACCCACAGTGGTTCGAAAGGTCAGGCGCCAATGTAAGGTTCGGCGCCCCACGATTTAAGAGGTATAGTCCATTACTGAATTGTCACCGAATCTCTTATTAACCTGTTCGCACGCTCGCTCTATAATTGTGGTGTCACTACTAATGTAGCCACCACGTCATAACGCTCCAGTGTTTTCCCTTTTCGGAGAGACCTCGTCCCCGACGTCAGTTGTATCTCACTGCCCAGTCACATCACAACACTGAAGGTCTAGAGCCGCCACAACGTACCCGATATGTACACATTCTTGGCTGCGATGTGAATCACAGTGAGGGGCCGACCTTATTAACCTGTCCGCACGTTCGCTCTATAATTGTGGTGTCACCACTTATGTAGCCACCACGTCATAACGCTCCAGTGCTTTCCCTTTTCGGAGAGACCTCGTTCCCGAGGTCAGCTATATCTCACTGCCCAGTCACATCACAACACTGAAGGTCTAAGGCCGCCGCAACGTACCCGATATGTACACATTCACATTGAGGGGCCGACCTTATTAACCTGTCCGCACGTTCGCTCTATAATTGTGGTGTCACTACTTATGTAGCTTATCATAACGCTCCAGTGCTTTCCCCTTTCAGAGAGACCTCGTCTTCGAGGTCAGCTTTATCCCACTGCCCAGTCACATCACAACAGTGAAGGTCTAAGGCCGCCGCAACGTACACGATATGTACACATTCTTGGCTGTGATGTGAATCACAGTGAGGTGCCGACCCGGGAGTGACGCCGAGAAACCCACAGTCAGGCGCCAATGTAAGGTTCGGCGCCCCCACAATTTAAGAGGTATACCCCATTACTGAAGTGTCACCGAATGTCTTATTAACCTGTCCGCACGTTCCCTCTATAATTGTGGTCACTACTTATGTAGCCACCACGTCATAACGCTCCAGTGCTTTCCCCTTTCGGAGAGACCTCGTCCTCGAGGTCAGCTTTATCCCACTGCCCAGTCACATCACAACACTGAAGGTCTAGGGCCGCCGCAACGTACGCGACATGTACACATTCTTGGCTGCGATGTGAATCACAGTGAGGGGCCGACCCGTTAGCGACTCCGAGAAACCCACAGTGGTTCGAAAGGTCAGGCGCCAATGTAAGGTTCGGCACCCCCACGATTTAAGAGGTATACCCCATTACTGAAGTGTCACCGAATGTCTTATTAACCTGTCCGCACGTTCATTCTATAATTGTGGTGTCACTACTAGTGCAGCCACCTCGTCATAACGCTCCAGTGCTTTCCCTTTTCGGAGAAACTTCATCCCCGAGGTCAGCTATATCTCGCTGCCCAGTCACATCACAACACTGAAGGACTAGGGCCGCCGCAACGTACCGGATATGTACACATTCTTGGCTGCGATGTGAATCACAGTGAGGTGCCGACCCGGGAGCGACGCCGAGAAACCCACAGTGGTTCGAAAGGTCAGGCGCCAATGTAAGGTTCGGCGCCCCACGATTTAAGAGGTATAGCCCATTACTGAAGTGTCACCGAATCTCTTATTAACCTGTTCGCACGCTCGCTCTATAATTGTGGTGTCACTACTAATGTAGCCACCACGTCATAACGCTCCAGTGTTTTCCCTTTTCGGAGAGACCTCGTCCCCGACGTCAGCTGTATCTCACTGCCCAGTCACATCACAACACTGAAGGTCTAGGGCCGCGGCAACGTACCCGATATGTACACATTCTTGGCTGCGATGTGAATCACAGTGAGGGGCCGACCTTATTAACCTGTCCGCACGTTTGCTCTATAATTGTGGTGTCACCACTTTTGTAGCCACCACGTCATAACGCTCCAGTGCTTTCCCCTTTCGGAGAGACCTCGTCCCCGAGGTCAGCTATATCTCACTGCCCAGTCACATCACAACACTGAAGGTCTAAGGCCGCCGCAACGTACTCGATATGTACACATTCTTGGCTGCGATGTGAATCACAGTGAGGGGCCAACCCGGGAGCGACGCCGAGAAACCCACAGTGGTTCGAAAGGTCAGGCGCCAATGTAAGGTTCGGCGACCCCACGATCTAAGAGGTATACCCCATTACTGAAGTGTCACCGAATGTCTTATTAACCTGTCCGCACGCTCGCTCTATAATTGTGGTGTCACTACTAATGTAGCCATCACGTCATAACGTTCCAGTGCTTTCCCTTTTCGGAGAGACCTCGTCCCCGAGGTCAGCTATATCTCACTGCCCAGTCACATCACAACACTGAAGGTCTAGGGCCGTGGCAACGTACCCGATATGTACACATTCTTGGCTGCGATGTGAATCACAGTGAGGGGCCGACCTTATTAACCTGTCCGCACGTTCGCTCTATAATTGTGGTGTCACTACTTATGTAGCTTATCATAACGCTCCAGTGCTTTCCCCTTTCAGAGAGACCTCGTCTTCGAGGTCAGCTTTATCCCACTGCCCAGTCACATCACAACAGTGAAGGTCTAAGGCCGCCGCAACGTACACGATATGTACACATTCTTGGCTGTGATGTGAATCACAGTGAGGTGTCGACCCGGGAGTGACGCCGAGAAACCCACAGTCAGGCGCCAATGTAAGGTTCGGCGCCCCCACAATTTAAGAGGTATACCCCATTACTGAAGTGTCACCGAATGTCTTATTAACCTGTCCGTACGTTCCCTCTATAATTGTGGTGTCACTACTTATGTAGCCACCACGTCATAACGCTCCAGTGCTTTCCCCTTTCGGAGAGACCTCGTCCTCGAGGTCAGCTTTATCCCACTGCCCAGTCACATCACAACACTGAAGGTCTAGGGCCGCCGCAACGTACCCGACATGTACACATTCTTGGCTGCGATGTGAATCACAGTGAGGGGCCGACCCGTTAGCGACTCCGAGAAACCCACAGTGGTTCGAAAGGTCAGGCGCCAATGTAAGGTTCGGCACCCCCACGATTTAAGAGGTATACCCCATTACTGAAGTGTCACCGAATGTCTTATTAACCTGTCCGCACGTTCATTCTATAATTGTGGTGTCACTACTAGTGCAGCCACCTCGTCATAACGCTCCAGTGCTTTCCCTTTTCGGAGAGACTTCATCCCCGAGGTCAGCTATATCTCGCTGCCCAGTCACATCACAACACTGAAGGACTAGGGCCGCCGCAACGTACCGGATATGTACACATTCTTGGCTGCGATGTGAATCACAGTGAGGTGCCGACCCGGGAGCGACGCCGAGAAACCCACAGTGGTTCGAAAGGTCAGGCGCCAATGTAAGGTTCGTCGCCCCACGATTTAAGAGGTATAGCCCATTACTGAATTGTCACCGAATCTCTTATTAACCTGTTCGCACGCTCGCTCTATAATTGTGGTGTCACTACTAATGTAGCCACCACGTCATAACGCTCCAGTGTTTTCCCTTTTCGGAGAGACCTCGTCCCCGACGTCAGCTGTATCTCACTGCCCAGTCACATCACAACACTGATGGTCTAGAGCCGCCACAACGTACCCGATATGTACACATTCTTGGCTGCGATGTGAATCACAGTGAGGGGCCGACCTTATTAACCTGTCCGCACGTTCGCTCTATAATTGTGGTGTCACCACTTATGTAGCCACCACGTCATAACGCTCCAGTGCTTTCCCCTTTCGGAGAGACCTCGTTCCCGAGGTCAGCTATATCTCACTGCCCAGTCACATCACAACACTGAAGGTCTAAGGCCGCCGCAACGTACCCGATATGTACACATTCACATTGAGGGGCCGACCTTATTAACCTGTCCGCACGTTCGCTCTATAATTGTGGTGTCACTACTTATGTAGCTTATCATAACGCTCCAGTGCTTTCCCCTTTCAGAGAGACCTCGTCTTCGAGGTCAGCTTTATCCCACTGCCCAGTCACATCACAACAGTGAAGGTCTAAGGCCGCCGCAACGTACACGATATGTACACATTCTTGGCTGTGATGTGAATCACAGTGAGGTGCCGACCCGGGAGTGACGCCGAGAAACCCACAGTCAGGCGCCAATGTAAGGTTCGGCGCCCCCACAATTTAAGAGGTATACCCCATTACTGAAGTGTCACCGAATGTCTTATTAACCTGTCCGCACGTTCCCTCTATAATTGTGGTGTCACTACTTATGTAGCCACCACGTCATAACGCTCCAGTGCTTTCCCCTTTCGGAGAGACCTCGTCCTCGAGGTCAGCTTTATCCCACTGCCCAGTCACATCACAACACTGAAGGTCTAGGGCCGCCGCAACGTACCCGACATGTACACATTCTTGGCTGCGATGTGAATCACAGTGAGGGGCCGACCCGTTAGCGACTCCGAGAAACCCACAGTGGCTCGAAAGGTCAGGCGCCAATGTAAGGTTTGGCACCCCCACGATTTAAGAGGTATACCCCATTACTGAAGTGTCACCGAATGTCTTATTAACCTGTCCGCACGTTCATTCTATAATTGTGGTGTCACTACTAGTGCAGCCACCTCGTCATAACGCTCCAGTGCTTTCCCTTTTCGGAGAGACTTCATCCCCGAGGTCAGCTATATCTCGCTGCCCAGTCACATCACAACACTGAAGGACTAGGGCCGCCGCAACGTACCGGATATGTACACATTCTTGGCTGCGATGTGAATCACAGTGAGGTGCCGACCCGGGAGCGACGCCGAGAAACCCACAGTGGTTCGAAAGGTCAGGCGCCAATGTAAGGTTCGGCGCCCCACGATTTAAGAGGTATAGCCCATTACTGAAGTGTCACCGAATCTCTTATTAACCTGTTCGCACACTCACTCTATAATTGTGGTGTCACTACTAATGTAGCCACCACGTCATAACGCTCCAGTGCTTTCCCTTTTCGGAGAGACCTCGTCCCCGAGGTCAGCTATATCTCACTGCCCAGTCACATCCCAACACTGAAGGTCTAAGGCCGCCGCAACGTACCCGATATGTACACATTCTTGGCTGCGATGTGAATCACAGTGAGGGGCCGACCCGGGATCGACGCCGAGAAAAATACCGTGGTTCGAAAGGTCAGGCGCCAATGTAATTTTCGGCGCCCCCACGATTTAAGAGGTATACCCCATTACTGAAGTGTCACCGAATGTCTTATTAACCTCTCCGCACGCTCGCTCTATAATTGTGGTGTCACTACTAATGTAGCCACCACGTCATAACGCTCCAGTGCTTTCTTTTTTCGGAGAGTCCTCGTCCCCGAGGTCAGCTATATCTCACTGCCCAGTCACATCACAACACTGAAGATCTAGGGCCGCGGCAACGTACCCGATATGTACACATTTTTGGCTCTGCTGTGAATCACAGTGAGGTGCCGACCCGGGAGCGACGCTGAGAAACCCACAGTGGTTCGAAAGGACATGCGCCAATGTAAGGTTCGGCGCCTCCACGATTTAAGAGGTATAACCCATTACTGATGTGTCACCGAATGTCTTATTAACCTCTCCGCACGCTCGCTCTATAATTGTGGTGTCACTACTAATGTAGCCACCACGTCATAACGCTCCAGTGCTTTCCCCTTTCGGAGAGACCTCGTCCCCGAGGTCAGCTATATCTCACTGCCCGGTCACATCACACCACTGAAGGTCTAAGGCCGCCGCAGCGTACCCGATATGTACACATTCTTGGCTGCGATGTGAATCACAGTGAGGGGCCGACCCGGGAGCGACGCCGAGAAACCCACAGTGGTTCGAAAGGTCAGGCGCCAATGTAAGGTTCGACAACCCCACGATTTAAAAGGTATACCCCATTACTGAAGTGTCACCGAATGTCTTATTAACCTGTCTGCACGCTCGCTCTATAATTGTGGTGTCACTACTAATGTAGCCACCTCGTCATAACGCTCCAGTGCTTTCCCTTTTCGGAGAGACCTCGTCCCCGAGGTCAGCTATATCTCACTGCCCAGTCACATCACAACACTGAAGGTCTAGGGCCGCGGCAACGTACCCGATATGTACACATTCTTGGCTGCGATGTGAATCACAGTGAGGGGCCGACCTTATTAACCTGTCCGCACGTTCGCTCTATAATTGTGGTGTCACTACTTATGTAGCCACCACGTCATAACGCTAAAGTGCTTTCCCTTTTCGGAGAGACCTCGTCTTCGAGGTCAGCTGTATCCCACTGCCCAGTCACATCACAACAGTGAAGGTCTAAGGCCGCCGCAAAGTACATGATATGTACACATTCTTGGCTGCGATGTGAATCACAGTGAGGGGCAGACCCGGGAGCGACGCTGAGAAACCCACAGTGGTTCGAAAGGTCAGGTGCCAATGTAAGGTTCGGCGCCCCCACGATTTAAGAAGTATACCCCATTACTGAAGTGTCACCGAATCTCTTATTAACCTGTCCGCACGTTCGCTCTATAATTGTGGTGTCACTACTAATGTAGCCACCACTTCATAACGCTCCAGTGTTTTCCCTTTTCGGAGAGACCTCGTCCCCGACGTCAGCTGTATCTCACTGCCCAGTCACATCACAACACTGAAGGTCTAGAGCCGCCACAACATACCCGATATGTACACATTCTTGGCTGCGATGTGAATCACAGTGAGGGGCCGAACTTATTAACCTGTCCGCACGTTCGCTCTATAATTGTGGTGTCACCACTTATGTAGCCACCACGTCATAACGCTCCAGTGCTTTCCCCTTTCGGAGAGACCTCGTTCCCGAGGTCAGCTATATCTCACTGCCCAGTCACATCACAACACTGAAGGTCTAAGGCCGCCGCAACGTACCCGATATGTACACATTCACATTGAGGGGCCGACCTTATTAACCTGTCCGCACGTTCGCTCTATAATTGTGGTGTCACTACTTATGTAGCTTATCATAACGCTCCAGTGCTTTCCCCTTTCAGAGAGACCTCGTCTTCGAGGTCAGCTTTATCCCACTGCCCAGTCACATCACAACAGTGAAGGTCTAAGGCCGCCGCAACGTACACGATATGTACACATTCTTGGCTGTGATGTGAATCACAGTGAGGTGCCGACCCGGGAGTGACGCCGAGAAACCCACAGTCAGGCGCCAATGTAAGGTTCGGCGCCCCCACAATTTAAGAGGTATACCCCATTACTGAAGTGTCACCGAATGTCTTATTAACCTGTCCGCACGTTCCCTCTATAATTGTGGTGTCACTACTTATGTAGCCACCACGTCATAACGCTCCAGTGCTTTCCCCTTTCGGAGAGACCTCGTCCTCGAGGTCAGCTTTATCCCACTGCCCAGTCACATCACAACACTGAAGGTCTAGGGCCGCCGCAACGTACCCGACATGTACACATTCTTGGCTGCGATGTGAATCACAGTGAGGGGCCGACCCGTTAGCGACTCCGAGAAACCCACAGTGGTTCGAAAGGTCAGGCGCCAATGTAAGGTTCGGCACCCCCACGATTTAAGAGGTATACCCCATTACTGAAGTGTCACCGAATGTCTTATTAACCTGTCCGCACGTTCATTCTATAATTGTGGTGTCACTACTAGTGCAGCCACCTCGTCATAACGCTCCAGTGCTTTCCCTTTTCGGAGAGACTTCATCCCCGAGGTCAGCTATATCTCGCTGCCCAGTCACATCACAACACTGAAGGACTAGGGCCGCCGCAACGTACCGGATATGTACACATTCTTGGCTGCGATGTGAATCACAGTGAGGTGCCGACCCGGGAGCGACGCCGAGAAACCCACAGTGGTTCGAAAGGTCAGGCGCCAATGTAAGGTTCGTCGCCCCACGATTTAAGAGGTATAGCCCATTACTGAATTGTCACCGAATCTCTTATTAACCTGTTCGCACGCTCGCTCTATAATTGTGGTGTCACTACTAATGTAGCCACCACGTCATAACGCTCCAGTGTTTTCCCTTTTCGGAGAGACCTCGTCCCCGACGTCAGCTGTATCTCACTGCCCAGTCACATCACAACACTGAAGGTCTAGAGCCGCCACAACGTACCCGATATGTACACATTCTTGGCTGCGATGTGAATCACAGTGAGGGGCCGACCTTATTAACCTGTCCGCACGTTCGCTCTATAATTGTGGTGTCACCACTTATGTAGCCACCACGTCATAACGCTCCAGTGCTTTCCCCTTTCGGAGAGACCTCGTTCCCGAGGTCAGCTATATCTCACTGCCCAGTCACATCACAACACTGAAGGTCTAAGGCCGCCGCAACGTACCCGATATGTACACATTCACATTGAGGGGCCGACCTTATTAACCTGTCCGCACGTTCGCTCTATAATTGTGGTGTCACTACTTATGTAGCTTATCATAACGCTCCAGTGCTTTCCCCTTTCAGAGAGACCTCGTCTTCGAGGTCAGCTTTATCCCACTGCCCAGTCACATTACAACAGTGAAGGTCTAAGGCCGCCGCAACGTACACGATATGTACACATTCTTGGCTGTGATGTGAATCACAGTGAGGTGCCGACCCGGGAGTGACGCCGAGAAACCCACAGTCAGGCGCCAATGTAAGGTTCGGCGCCCCCACAATTTAAGAGGTATACCCCATTACTGAAGTGTCACCGAATGTCTTATTAACCTGTCCGCACGTTCCCTCTATAATTGTGGTGTCACTACTTATGTAGCCACCACGTCATAACGCTCCAGTGCTTTCCCCTTTCGGAGAGACCTCGTCCTCGAGGTCAGCTTTATCCCACTGCCCAGTCACATCACAACACTGAAGGTCTAGGGCCGCCGCAACGTACCCGACATGTACACATTTTTGGCTGTGATGTGAATCACAGTGAGGGGCCGACCCGTTAGCGACTCCGAGAAACCCACAGTGGTTCGAAAGGTCAGGCGCCAATGTAAGGTTCGGCACCCCCACGATTTAAGAGGTATACCCCATTACTGAAGTGTCACCGAATGTCTTATTAACCTGTCCGCACGTTCATTCTATAATTGTGGTGTCACTACTAGTGCAGCCACCTCGTCATAACGCTCCAGTGCTTTCCCTTTTCGGAGAGACTTCATCCCCGAGGTCAGCTATATCTCGCTGCCCAGTCACATCACAACACTGAAGGACTAGGGCCGCCGCAACGTACCGGATATGTACACATTCTTGGCTGCGATGTGAATCACAGTGAGGTGCCGACCGGGAGCGACACCGAGAAACCCACAGTGGTTCGAAAGGTCAGGCGCCAATGTAAGGTTCGGCGCCCCACGATTTAAGAGGTATAGCCCATTACTGAAGTGTCACCGAATCTCTTATTAACCTGTTCGCACGCTCGCTCTATAATTGTGTTGTCACTACTAATGTAGCCACCACGTCATAACGCTCCAGTGTTTTCCCTTTTCGGAGAGACCTCGTCCCCGACGTCAGCTGTATCTCACTGCCCAGTCACATCACAACACTGAAGGTCTAGAGCCGCCACAACGTACCCGATATGTACACATTCTTGGCTGCGATGTGAATCACAGTGAGGGGCCGACCTTATTAACCTGTCCGCACGTTCGCTCTATAATTGTGGTGTCACCACTTATGTAGCCACCACGTCATAACGCTCCAGTGCTTTCCCCTTTCGGAGAGACCTCGTTCCCGAGGTCAGCTATATCTCACTGCCCAGTCACATCACAACACTGAAGGTCTAAGGCCGCCGCAACGTACCCGATATGTACACATTCTTGGCTGCGATGTGAATCACAGTGAGGGGCCGACCCGGGAACGACGCCGAGAAACCCACAGTGGTTCGAAAGGTCAGGCGCCAATGTAAGGTTCGGCGACCCCACGATCTAAGAGGTACACCCCATTACTGAAGTGTCACCGAATGTCTTATTAACCTGTCCGCACGCTCGCTCTATAATTGTGGTGTCACTACTAATGTAGCCACCACGTCATAACGCTCCAGTGCTTTCCCTTTTTGGAGAGACCTCGTCCCCGAGGTCAGCTGTATCTCACTGCCCAGTCACATCACAACACTGAAGGTCTAGGGCCGTGGCAACGTACCCGATATGTACACATTCTTGGCTGCGATGTGAATCACAATGAGGGGCCGACCCGGGAGCGACGCCGAGAAACCCACAGTGGTTCGAAAGGTCAGGCGCCAATGTAAGGTTCGACAACCCCACGATTTAAAAGGTATACCCCATTACTGAAGTGTCACCGAATGTCTTATTAACCTGTCCGCACACTCACTCTATAATTCTGGTGTCACTACTAATGTAGCCACCACGTCATAACGCTCCAGTGCTTTCCCTTTTCGGAGAGACCTCGTCCCCGAGGTCAGCTATATCTCACTGCCCAGTCACATCCCAACACTGAAGGTCTAAGGCCGCCGCAACGTACCCGATATGTACACATTCTTGGCTGCGATGTGAATCACAGTGAGGGGCCGACCCGGGATCGACGCCGAGAAAAATACCGTGGTTCGAAAGGTCAGGCGCCAATGTAATTTTCGGCGCCCGCACGATTTAAGAGGTATACCCCATTACTGAAGTGTCACCGAATGTCTTATTAACCTCTCCGCACGCTCGCTCTATAATTGTGGTGTCACTACTAATGTAACCACCACGTCAGAACGCTCCAGTGCTTTCTTTTTTCGGAGAGTCCTCGTCCCCGAGGTCAGCTATATCTCACTGCCCAGTCACATCACAACACTGAAGATCTAGGGCCGCGGCAACGTACCCGATATGTACACATTTTTGGCTGTGCTGTGAATCACAGTGAGGTGCCGACCCGGGAGCGACGCCGATAAACCCACAGTGGTTCGAAAGGACATGCGCCAATGTAAGGTTCGGCGCCTCCACGATTTAAGAGGTATAACCCATTACTGATGTGTCACCGAATGTCTTATTAACCTCTCCGCACGCTCGCTCTATAATTGTGGTGTCACTACTAATGTAGCCACCACGTCATAACGCTCCAGTGCTTTCCCCTTTCGGAGAGACCTCGTCCCCGAGGTCAGCTATATCTCACTGCCCGGTCACATCACACCACTGAAGGTCTAAGGCCGCCGCAGCGTACCCGATATGTACACATTCTTGGCTGCGATGTGAATCACAGTGAGGGGCCGACCCGGGAGCGACACCGAGAAACCCACAGTGGTTCGAAAGGTCAGGCGCCAATGTAAGGTTCGACAACCCCACGATTTAAAAGGTATACCCCATTACTGAAGTGTCACCGAATGTCTTATTAACCTGTCTCCACGCTCGCTCTATAATTGTGGTGTCACTACTAATGTAGCCACCTCGTCATAACGCTCCAGTGCTTTCCCTTTTCGGAGAGACCTCGTCCCCGAGGTCAGCTATATCTCACTGCCCAGTCACATTACAACACTGAAGGTCTAGGGCCGCGGCAACGTACCCGATATGTACACATTCTTGGCTGCGATGTGAATCACAGTGAGGGGCCGACCTTATTAACCTGTCCGCACGTTCGCTCTATAATTGTGGTGTCACTACTTATGTATCCACCACGTCATAACGCTCCAGTGCTTTCCCTTTTCGGAGAGACCTCGTCTTCGAGGTCAGCTGTATCCCACTGCCCAGTCACATCACAACAGTGAAGGTCTAAGGCCGCCGCAAAGTACATGATATGTACACATTCTTGGCTGCGATGTGAATCACAGTGAGGGGCAGACCCGGGAGCGACGCTGAGAAACCCACAGTGGTTCGAAAGGTCAGGTGCCAATGTAAGGTTCGGCGCCCCCACGATTTAAGAAGTATACCCCATTACTGAAGTGTCACCGAATCTCTTATTAACCTGTCCGCACGTTCGCTCTATAATTGTGGTGTCACTACTAATGTAGCCACCACGTCATAACGCTCCAGTGTTTTCCCTTTTCGGAGAGACCTCGTCCCCGACGTCAGCTGTATCTCACTGCCCAGTCACATCACAACACTGAAGGTCTAGAGCCGCCACAACATACCCGATATGTACACATTCTTGGCTGCGATGTGAATCACAGTGAGGGGCCGACCTTATTAACCTGTCCGCACGTTCCCTCTATAATTGTGGTGTCACCACTTATGTAGCCACCACGTCATAACGCTCCAGTGCTTTCCCCTTTCGGAGAGACCTCGTTCCCGAGGTCAGCTATATCTCACTGCCCAGTCACATCACAACACTGAAGGTCTAAGGCCGCCGCAACGTACCCGATATGTACACATTCACATTGAGGGGCCGACCTTATTAACCTGTCCGCACGTTCGCTCTATAATTGTGGTGTCACTACTTATGTAGCTTATCATAACGCTCCAGTGCTTTCCCCTTTCAGAGAGACCTCGTCTTCGAGGTCAGCTTTATCCCACTGCCCAGTCACATCACAACAGTGAAGGTCTAAAGCCGCCGCAACGTACACGATATGTACACATTCTTGGCTGTGATGTGAATCACAGTGAGGTGCCGACCCGGGAGTGACGCCGAGAAACCCACAGTCAGGCGCCAATGTAAGGTTCGGCGCCCCCACAATTTAAGAGGTATATCCCATTACTGAAGTGTCACCGAATGTCTTATTAACCTGTCCGCACGCTCGCTCTATAATTGTGGTGTCACTACTAATATAGCCACCACGTCATAACGCTCAAGTGCTTTCCCTTTTCGGAGAGACCTCGTCCCCGAGGTCAGCTATATCTCACTGTCCAGTCACATCACAACACTGAAGGTCTAGGGCCGCGGCAACGTACCCGATATGTACACATTCTTGGCTGCGATGTGAATCACAGTGAGGGGCCGACCTTATTAACCTGTCCGCACGTTCGCTCTATAATTGTGGTGTCACTACTAATGTAGCCACCACGTCATAACGCTCCAGTGCTTTCCCTTTTCGGAGAGACCTCGTCCCCGAGGTCAGCTATATCTCACTGCCCAGTCACATCACAACACTGAAGATCTAGGGCCGCGGCAACATACACGATATGTACACATTCTTGGCTGCGATGTGAATCACAGTGAGGGGCCGACCCGGGAGCGACGCCGAGAAACCCACAGTGGTTCGAAAGGTCAGGCACCAATGTAAGGTTCGGCGCCCCCACGATTTAAGAAGTATACCCCATTACTGAAGTGTCACCGAATCTCTTATTAACCTGTCCGCACGTTCGCTCTATAATTGTGGTGTCACTACTAATGTAGCCACCACGTCATAACGCTCAAGTGCTTTCCCTTTTCGGAGAGACCTCGTCCTCGAGGTCAGCTATATCTCACTGCCCAGTCACATCACAACACTGAAGGTCTAAGGCCGCCGCAACGTACCCGATATGTACACATTCTTGGCTGCGATGTGAATCACAGTGAGGGGCCGACTCGGGAGCGACGCCGAGAAACCCACAGTGGTTCGAAAGGTCAGGCGCCAATGTAAGGTTCGGCGACCCCACGATTTAAGAGGTATACCCCATTACTGAAGTGTCACCGAATGTCTTATTAACATGTCCGCACATTCGCTCTATAATTGTGGTGTCACTACTGATGTAGCCAACACGTCATAACGCTCAAATGTTTTCCCCTTTCGGAGAGACCTCGTCCCCGAGGTCAGCTGTATCTCACTGCCCAGTCACATCACAACACTGAAGGTCTAGGGCCGCGGCAACGTACCATAACGCTCCAGTGCTTTCTTCTTTCGGAGAGACCTCGTCCCCGAGGTCAGCTATATCCCACTGCCCAGTCACATCACAACACTGAAGGTCTAAGGCCGCCGCAACGTACCCGATATGTACACATTCTTGGCTGCGATGTGAATCACAGTGAGGGGCCGACCCGAGAGCGACGCAGAGAAACCCACAGTGGTTCGAAAGGTCAGGCGCCAATGTAAGGTTCGGCGACCCCACGATTTAAGAGGTATACCCCATTACTGAAGTGTCACCGAATGTCTTATTAACATGTCCGCACATTCGCTCTATAATTGTGGTGTCACTACTGATGTAGCCAACACGTCATAACGCTCAAATGTTTTCCCCTTTCGGAGAGACCTCGTCCCCGAGGTCAGCTATATCTCACTGCCCAGTCACATCACAACACTGAAGGTCTAGGGCCGCGGCAACGTACCCGATATGTGCACATTTTTGGTTGCGATGTGAATCACAGTGAGGTGCCGACCCTGGAGCGACGCCGAGAAACATACCGTGGTTCGAAAGGTCAGGCGCCAATGTAAGGTTCGGCGACCCCACGATTTAAGAGGTATACCCCATTACTGAAGTGTCACCGAATGTCTTATTAACCTCTCCGCACGCTCGCTCTATAATTGTGGTGTCACTACTAATGTAGCCACCACGTCATAACGCTCCAGTGCTTTCCCTTTTCGGAGAGACTTCGTCCCCGACGTCAGCTATATCTCACTGCCCAGTCACATCACAACACTGAAGATCTAGGGCCGCGGCAACGTACCCGATATGCACACATTTTTGGCTGCGCTGTGAATCACAGTGAGGTGCCGACCCGGGAGCGACGCCGAGAAACCCACAGTGGTTCGAAAGGACAGGCGCCAATGTAAGATTCGGCGCCTTCACGATTTAAGAGGTATACCCCATTACTGATGTGTCACCGAATGTCTTATTAACCTCTCCACACGCTCGCTCTATAATTGTGGTGTCACTACTTATGTAGCCACCACGTCATAACGCTCCAGTCCTTTCCCTTTTCGGAGAGACCTCGTCTTCGAGGTCAGCTGTATCCCACTGCCCAGTCACATCACAACAGTGAAGGTCTAAGGCCGCCGCAACGTACACGATATGTACACATTCTTGGCTGCGATTTTCTCGGCGTCGATCCCGGGTCGGCCCCTCACTGTGATTCACATCGCAGCCAAGAATGTGTACATATCGGGTACGTTGCGGCGGCCTTAGACCTTCAGTGTTGGGATGTGACTGGGCAGTGAGATATAGCTGACCTCGGGGACGAGGTCTCTCCGAAAAGGGAAAGCACTGGAGCGTTATGACGTGGTGGCTACATTAGTAGTGACACCACAATTATAGAGTGAGTGTGCGGACAGGTTAATAAGACATTCGGTGACACTTCAGTAATGGGGTATACCTTTTAAATCGTGGGGTTGTCAAACCTTACATTGGCGCCTGACCTTTCGAACCACTGTGGGTTTCTCGGCGTCGCTCCCGGGTCGGCCCCTCATTGTGATTCACATCGCAGCCAAGAATGTGTACATATCGGGTACGTTGCCACGGCCCTAGACCTTCAGTGTTGTGATGTGACTGGGCAGTGAGATACAGCTGACCTCGGGGACGAGGTCTCTCCAAAAAGGGAAAGCACTGGAGCGTTATGACGTGGTGGCTACATTAGTAGTGACACCACAATTATAGAGCGAGCGTGTGGACAGGTTAATAAGACATTCGGTGACACTTCAGTAATGGGGTATACCTCTTAGATCGTGGGGTCGCCGAACCTTACATTGGCGCCTGACCTTTCGAACCACTGTGGGTTTCTCGGCGTCGTTCCCGGGTCGGTCCCTCACTGTGATTCACATCGCAGCCAAGAATGTGTACATATCGGGTACGTTGCGGCGGCCTTAGACCTTCAGTGTTGTGATGTGACTGGGCAGTGAGATATAGCTGACCTCGGGAACGAGGTCTCTCCGAAAGGGGAAAGCACTGGAGCGTTATGACGTGGTGGCTACATAAGTGGTGACACCACAATTATAGAGCGAACGTGCGGACAGGTTAATAAGGTCGGCCCCTCACTGTGATTCACATCGCAGCCAAGAATGTGTACATATCGGGTACGTTGTGGCGGCTCTAGACCTTCAGTGTTGTGATGTGACTGGGCAGTGAGATACAGCTGACGTCGGGGACGAGGTCTCTCCGAAAAGGGAAAACACTGGAGCGTTATGACGTGGTGGCTACATTAGTAGTGACACCACAATTATAGAGCGAGCGTGCGAACAGGTTAATAAGAGATTCGGTGACACTTCAGTAATGGGCTATACCTCTTAAATCGTGGGGCGCCGAACCTTACATTGGCGCCTGACCTTTCGAACCACTGTGGGTTTCTCGGCGTCGCTCCCGGGTCGGCACCTCACTGTGATTCACATCGCAGCCAAGAATGTGTACATATCCGGTACGTTGCGGCGGCCCTAGTCCTTCAGTGTTGTGATGTGACTGGGCAGCGAGATATAGCTGACCTCGGGGATGAAGTCTCTCCGAAAAGGGAAAGCACTGGAGCGTTATGACGAGGTGGCTGCACTAGTAGTGACACCACAATTATAGAATGAACGTGCGGACAGGTTAATAAGACATTCGGTGACACTTCAGTAATGGGGTATACCTCTTAAATCGTGGGGGTGCCGAACCTTACATTGGCGCCTGACCTTTCGAACCACTGTGGGTTTCTCGGAGTCGCTAACGGGTCGGCCCCTCACTGTGATTCACATCGCAGCCAAGAATGTGTACATGTCGGGTACGTTGCGGCGGCCCTAGACCTTCAGTGTTGTGATGTGACTGGGCAGTGGGATAAAGCTGACCTCGAGGACGAGGTCTCTCCGAAAGGGGAAAGCACTGGAGCGTTATGACGTGGTGGCTACATAAGTAGTGACACCACAATTATAGAGGGAACGTGCGGACAGGTTAATAAGACATTCGGTGACACTTCAGTAATGGGGTATACCTCTTAAATTGTGGGGGCGCCGAACCTTACATTGGCGCCTGACTGTGGGTTTCTCGGCGTCACTCCCGGGTCGGCACCTCACTGTGATTCACATCACAGCCAAGAATGTGTACATATCGTGTACGTTGCGGCGGCCTTAGACCTTCACTGTTGTGATGTGACTGGGCAGTGGGATAAAGCTGACCTCGAAGACGAGGTCTCTCTGAAAGGGGAAAGCACTGGAGCGTTATGATAAGCTACATAAGTAGTGACACCACAATTATAGAGCGAACGTGCGGACAGGTTAATAAGGTCGGCCCCTCAATGTGAATGTGTACATATCGGGTACGTTGCGGCGGCCTTAGACCTTCAGTGTTGTGATGTGACTGGGCAGTGAGATATAGCTGACCTCGGGGATGAAGTCTCTCCGAAAAGGGAAAGCACTGGAGCGTTATGACGAGGTGGCTGCACTAGTAGTGACACCACAATTATAGAATGAACGTGCGGACAGGTTAATAAGACATTCGGTGACACTTCAGTAATGGGGTATACCTCTTAAATCGTGGAGGCGCCGAACCTTACATTGGCGCCTGACCTTTCGAACCACGGTATGTTTCTCGGCGTCGCTCCAGGGTCGGCACCTCACTGTGATTCACATCGCAACCAAAAATGTGCACATATCGGGTACGTTGCCGCGGCCCTAGACCTTCAGTGTTGTGATGTGACTGGGCAGTGAGATATAGCTGACCTCGAGGACGAGGTCTCTCCGAAAGGGGAAAACATTTGAGCGTTATGACGTGTTGGCTACATCAGTAGTGACACCACAATTATAGAGCGAATGTGCGGACATGTTAATAAGACATTCGGTGACACTTCAGTAATGGGGTATACCTCTTAAATCGTGGGGTCGCCGAACCTTACATTGGCGCCTGACCTTTCGAACCACTGTGGGTTTCTCTGCGTCGCTCCCGGGTCGGCCCCTCACTGTGATTCACATCGCAGCCAAGAATGTGTACATATCGGGTACGTTGCGGCGGCCTTAGACCTTCAGTGTTGTGATGTGACTGGGCAGTGGGATATAGCTGACCTCGGGGACGAGGTCTCTCCGAAAGAAGAAAGCACTGGAGCGTTATGGTACGTTGCCGCGGCCCTAGACCTTCAGTGTTGTGATGTGACTGGGCAGTGAGATACAGCTGACCTCGGGGACGAGGTCTCTCCGAAAGGGGAAAACATTTGAGCGTTATGACGTGTTGGCTACATCAGTAGTGACACCACAATTATAGAGCGAATGTGCGGACATGTTAATAAGACATTCGGTGACACTTCAGTAATGGGGTATACCTCTTAAATCGTGGGGTCGCCGAACCTTACATTGGCGCCTGACCTTTCGAACCACTGTGGGTTTCTCGGCGTCGCTCCCGGGTCGGCCCCTCACTGTGATTCACATCGCAGCCAAGAATGTGTACATATCGGGTACGTTGCGGCGGCCTTAGACCTTCAGTGTTGTGATGTGACTGGGCAGTGAGATATAGCTGACCTCGAGGACGAGGTCTCTCCGAAAAGGGAAAGCACTTGAGCGTTATGACGTGGTGGCTACATTAGTAGTGACACCACAATTATAGAGCGAACGTGCGGACAGGTTAATAAGAGATTCGGTGACACTTCAGTAATGGGGTATACTTCTTAAATCGTGGGGGCGCCGAACCTTACATTGGTGCCTGACCTTTCGAACCACTGTGGGTTTCTCGGCGTCGCTCCCGGGTCGGCCCCTCACTGTGATTCACATCGCAGCCAAGAATGTGTACATATCGTGTACGTTGCCGCGGCCCTAGATCTTCAGTGTTGTGATGTGATTGGGCAGTGAGATATAGCTGACCTCGGGGACGAGGTCTCTCCGAAAAGGGAAAGCACTGGAGCGTTATGACGTGGTGGCTACATTAGTAGTGACACCACAATTATAGGGCGAACGTGCGGACAGGTTAATAAGGTCGGCCCCTCACTGTGATTCACATCGCAGCCAAGAATGTGTACATATCGGGTACGTTGCCGCGGCCCTAGACCTTCAGTGTTGTGATGTGACTGGACAGTGAGATATAGCTGACCTCGGGGACGAGGTCTCTCCGAAAAGGGAAAGCACTTGAGCGTTATGACGTGGTGGCTATATTAGTAGTGACACCACAATTATAGAGCGAGCGTGCGGACAGGTTAATAAGACATTCGGTGACACTTCAGTAATGGGGTATACCTCTTAAATTGTGGGGGCGCCGAACCTTACATTGGCGCCTGACTGTGGGTTTCTCGGCGTCACTCCCGGGTCGGCACCTCACTGTGATTCACATCACAGCCAAGAATGTGTACATATCGTGTACATTGCGGCGGCCTTAGACCTTCACTGTTGTGATGTGACTGGGCAGTGGGATAAAGCTGACCTCGAAGACGAGGTCTCTCTGAAAGGGGAAAGCACTGGAGCGTTATGATAAGCTACATAAGTAGTGACACCACAATTATAGAGCGAACGTGCGGACAGGTTAATAAGGTCGGCCCCTCAATGTGAATGTGTACATATCGGGTACGTTGCGGCGGCCTTAGACCTTCAGTGTTGTGATGTGACTGGGCAGTGAGATATAGCTGACCTCGGGAACGAGGTCTCTCCGAAAGGGGAAAGCACTGGAGCGTTATGACGTGGTGGCTACATAAGTGGTGACACCACAATTATAGAGCGAACGTGCGGACAGGTTAATAAGGTCGGCCCCTCACTGTGATTCACATCGCAGCCAAGAATGTGTACATATCGGGTATGTTGTGGCGGATCTAGACCTTCAGTGTTGTGATGTGACTGGGCAGTGAGATACAGCTGACGTCGGGGACGAGGTCTCTCCGAAAAGGGAAAACACTGGAGCGTTATGACGTGGTGGCTACATTAGTAGTGACACCACAATTATAGAGCGAACGTGCGGACAGGTTAATAAGAGATTCGGTGACACTTCAGTAATGGGGTATACTTCTTAAATCGTGGGGGCGCCGAACCTTACATTGGCACCTGACCTTTCAAACCACTGTGGGTTTCTCAGCGTCGCTCCCGGGTCTGCCCCTCACTGTGATTCACATCGCAGCCAAGAATGTGTACATATCATGTACTTTGCGGCGGCCTTAGACCTTCACTGTTGTGATGTGACTGGGCAGTGGGATACAGCTGACCTCGAAGACGAGGTCTCTCCGAAAAGGGAAAGCACTGGAGCGTTATGACGTGGTGGCTACATAAGTAGTGACACCACAATTATAGAGCGAACGTGCGGACAGGTTAATAAGGTCGGCCCCTCACTGTGATTCACATCGCAGCCAAGAATGTGTACATATCGGGTACGTTGCCGCGGCCCTAGACCTTCAGTGTTGTGATGTGACTGGGCAGTGAGATATAGCTGACCTCGGAGACGAGGTCTCTCCGAAAAGAGAAAGCACTGGAGCGTTATGACGAGGTGGCTACATTAGTAGTGACACCACAATTATAGAGCGAGCGTGCAGACAGGTTAATAAGACATTCGGTGACACTTCAGTAATGGGGTATACCTTTTAAATCGTGGGGTTGTCGAACCTTACATTGGCGCCTGACCTTTCGAACCACTGTGGGTTTCTCGGCGTCGCTCCCGGGTCGGCCCCTCACTGTGATTCACATCGCAGCCAAGAATGTGTACATATCGGGTACGCTGCGGCGGCCTTAGACCTTCAGTGGTGTGATGTGACCGGGCAGTGAGATATAGCTGACATCGGGGACGAGGTCTCTCCGAAAGGGGAAAGCACTGGAGCGTTATGATGTGGTGGCTACATTAGTAGTGACACCACAATTATAGAGCGAGCGTGCGGAGAGGTTAATAAGACATTCGGTGACACATCAGTAATGGGTTATACCTCTTAAATCGTGGAGGCGCCGAACCTTACATTGGCGCATGTCCTTTCGAACCACTGTGGGTTTCTCGGCGTCGCTCCCGGGTCGGCACCTCACTGTGATTCACAGCACAGCCAAAAATGTGTACATATCGGGTACGTTGCCGCGGCCCTAGATCTTCAGTGTTGTGATGTGACTGGGCAGTGAGATATAGCTGACCTCGGGGACGAGGACTCTCCGAAAAAAGAAAGCACTGGAGCGTTATGACGTGGTGGCTACATTAGTAGTGACACCACAATTATAGAGCGAGCGTGCGGAGAGGTTAATGAGACATTCGGTGACACTTCAGTAATGGGGTATACCTCTTAAATCGTGGGGGCGCCGAAAATTACATTGGCGCCTGACCTTTCGAACCACGGTATTTTTCTCGGCGTCGATCCCGGGTCGGCCCCTCACTGTGATTCACATCGCAGCCAAGAATGTGTACATATCGGGTACGTTGCGGCGGCCTTAGACCTTCAGTGTTGGGATGTGACTGGGCAGTGAGATATAGCTGACCTCGGGGACGAGGTCTCTCCGAAAAGGGAAAGCACTGGAGCGTTATGACGTGGTGGCTACATTAGTAGTGACACCACAATTATAGAGTGAGTGTGCGGACAGGTTAATAAGACATTCGGTGACACTTCAGTAATGGGGTATACCTTTTAAATCGTGGGGTTGTCGAACCTTACATTGGCGCCTGACCTTTCGAACCACTGTGGGTTTCTCGGCGTCGCTCCCGGGTCGGCCCCTCATTGTGATTCACATCGCAGCCAAGAATGTGTACATATCGGGTACGTTGCCACGGCCCTAGACCTTCAGTGTTGTGATGTGACTGGGCAGTGAGATACAGCTGACCTCGGGGACGAGGTCTCTCCAAAAAGGGAAAGCACTGGAGCGTTATGACGTGGTGGCTACATTAGTAGTGACACCACAATTATAGAGCGAGCGTGCGGACAGGTTAATAAGACATTCGGTGACACTTCAGTAATGGGGTATACCTCTTAGATCGTGGGGTCGCCGAACCTTACATTGGCGCCTGACCTTTCGAACCACTGGGTTTCTCGGTGTCGTTCCCGGGTCGGCCCCTCACTGTGATTCACATCGCAGCCAAGAATGTGTACATATCGGGTACGTTGCGGCGGCCTTAGACCTTCAGTGTTGTGATGTGACTGGGCAGTGAGATATAGCTGACCTCGGGAACGAGGTCTCTCCGAAAGGGGAAAGCACTGGAGCGTTATGACGTGGTGGCTACATAAGTGGTGACACCACAATTATAGAGCGAACGTGCGGACAGGTTAATAAGGTCGGCCCCTCACTGTGATTCACATCGCAGCCAAGAATGTGTACATATCGGGTACGTTGTGGCGGCTCTAGACCTTCAGTGTTGTGATGTGACTGGGCAGTGAGATACAGCTGACGTCGGGGACGAGGTCTCTCCGAAAAGGGAAAACACTGGAGCGTTATGACGTGGTGGCTACATTAGTAGTGACACCACAATTATAGAGCGAGCGTGCGAACAGGTTAATAAGAGATTCGGTGACACTTCAGTAATGGGCTATACCTCTTAAATCGTGGGGCGCCGAACCTTACATTGGCGCCTGACCTTTCGAACCACTGTGGGTTTCTCGGCGTCGCTCCCGGGTCGGCACCTCACTGTGATTCACATCGCAGCCAAGAATGTGTACATATCCGGTACGTTGCGGCGGCCCTAGTCCTTCAGTGTTGTGATGTGACTGGGCAGCGAGATATAGCTGACCTCGGGGATGAAGTCTCTCCGAAAAGGGAAAGCACTGGAGCGTTATGACGAGGTGGCTGCACTAGTAGTGACACCACAATTATAGAATGAACGTGCGGACAGGTTAATAAGACATTCGGTGACACTTCAGTAATGGGGTATACCTCTTAAATCGTGGGGGTGCCGAACCTTACATTGGCGCCTGACCTTTCGAACCACTGTGGGTTTCTCGGAGTCGCTAACGGGTCGGCCCCTCACTGTGATTCACATCGCAGCCAAGAATGTGTACATGTCGGGTACGTTGTGGCGGCCCTAGACCTTCAGTGTTGTGATGTGACTGGGCAGTGGGATAAAGCTGACCTCGAGGACGAGGTCTCTCCGAAAGGGGAAAGCACTGGAGCGTTATGACGTGGTGGCTACATAAGTAGTGACACCACAATTATAGAGGGAACGTGCGGACAGGTTAATAAGACATTCGGTGACACTTCAGTAATGGGGTATACCTCTTAAATTGTGGGGGCGCCGAACCTTACATTGGCGCCTGACTGTGGGTTTCTCGGCGTCACTCCCGGGTCGGCACCTCACTGTGATTCACATCACAGCCAAGAATGTGTACATATCGTGTACGTTGCGGCGGCCTTAGACCTTCACTGTTGTGATGTGACTGGGCAGTGGGATAAAGCTGACCTCGAAGACGAGGTCTCTCTGAAAGGGGAAAGCACTGGAGCGTTATGATAAGCTACATAAGTAGTGACACCACAATTATAGAGCGAACTTGCGGACAGGTTAATAAGGTCGGCCCCTCAATGTGAATGTGTACATATCGGGTACGTTGCGGCGGCCTTAGACCTTCAGTGTTGTGATGTGACTGGGCAGTGAGATATAGCTGACCTCGGGAACGAGGTCTCTCCGAAAGGGGAAAGCACTGGAGCGTTATGACGTGGTGGCTACATAAGTGGTGACACCACAATTATAGAGCGAACGTGCGGACAGGTTAATAAGGTCGGCCCCTCACTGTGATTCACATCGCAGCCAAGAATGTGTACATATCGGGTACGTTGTGGCGGCTCTAGACCTTCAGTGTTGTGATGTGACTGGGCAGTGAGATACAGCTGACGTCGGGGACGAGATCTCTCCGAAAAGGGAAAACACTGGAGCGTTATGACGTGGTGGCTACATTAGTAGTGACACCACAATTATAGAGCGAGCGTGCGAACAGGTTAATAAGAGATTCGGTGACAATTCAGTAATGGGCTATACCTCTTAAATCGTGGGGCGACGAACCTTATATTGGCGCCTGACCTTTCGAACCACTGTGGGTTTCTCGGCGTCGCTCCCGGGTCGGCACCTCACTGTGATTCACATCGCAGCCAAGAATGTGTACATATCCGGTACGTTGCGGCGGCCCTAGTCCTTCAGTGTTGTGATGTGACTGGGCAGCGAGATATAGCTGACCTCGGGGATGAAGTCTCTCCGAAAAGGGAAAGCACTGGAGCGTTATGACGAGGTGGCTGCACTAGTAGTGACACCACAATTATAGAATGAACGTGCGGACAGGTTAATAAGACATTCGGTGACACTTCAGTAATGGGGTATACCTCTTAAATCGTGGGGGTGCCGAACCTTACATTGGCGCCTGACCTTTCGAACCACTGTGGGTTTCTCGGAGTCGCTAACGGGTCGGCCCCTCACTGTGATTCACATCGCAGCCAAGAATGTGTACATGTCGGGTACGTTGCGGCGGCCCTAGACCTTCAGTGTTGTGATGTGACTGGGCAGTGGGATAAAGCTGACCTCGAGGACGAGGTCTCTCCGAAAGGGGAAAGCACTGGAGCGTTATGACGTGGTGGCTACATAAGTAGTGACACCACAATTATAGAGGGAACGTGCGGACAGGTTAATAAGACATTCGGTGACACTTCAGTAATGGGGTATACCTCTTAAATTGTGGGGGCGCCGAACCTTACATTGGCGCCTGACTGTGGGTTTCTCGGCGTCACTCCCGGGTCGGCACCTCACTGTGATTCACATCACAGCCAAGAATGTGTACATATCGTGTACGTTGCGGCGGCCTTAGACCTTCACTGTTGTGATGTGACTGGGCAGTGGGATAAAGCTGACCTCGAAGACGAGGTCTCTCTGAAAGGGGAAAGCACTGGAGCGTTATGATAAGCTACATAAGTAGTGACACCACAATTATAGAGCGAACGTGCGGACAGGTTAATAAGGTCGGCCCCTCACTGTGATTCACATCGCAGCCAAGAATGTGTACATATCGGGTACGTTGCCACGGCCCTAGACCTTCAGTGTTGTGATGTGACTGGGCAGTGAGATATAGCTGACCTCGGAGACGAGGTCTCTCCGAAAAGGGAAAGCACTGGAGCGTTATGACGTGGTGGCTACATTAGTAGTGACACCGCAATTATAGAGCGAGCGTGCGAACAGGTTAATAAGAGATTCGGTGACACTTCAGTAATGGGCTATACCTCTTAAATCGTGAGGTCGCCGAACCTTACATTGGCGCCTGACCTTTCGAACCACTGTGGGTTTCTCGGCGTCGCTCCCGGGTTGGCCCCTCACTGTGATTCACATCGCAGCCAAGAATGTGTACATATCGAGTACGTTGCGGCGGCCTTAGACCTTCAGTGTTGTGATGTGACTGGGCAGTGAGATATAGCTGACCTCGGGGACGAGGTCTCTCCGAAAGGGGAAAGCACTGGAGCGTTATGACGTGGTGGCTACAAAAGTGGTGACACCACAATTATAGAGCGAACGTGCGGACAGGTTAATAAGGTCGGCCCCTCACTGTGATTCACATCGCAGCCAAGAATGTGTACATATCGGGTACGTTGCCGCGGCCCTAGACCTTCAGTGTTGTGATGTGACTGGGCAGTGAGATACAGCTGACGTCGGGGACGAGGTCTCTCCGAAAAGGGAAAACACTGGAGCGTTATGACGTGGTGGCTACATTAGTAGTGACACCGCAATTATAGAGCGAGCGTGCGAACAGGTTAATAAGAGATTCGGTGACACTTCAGTAATGGGCTATACCTCTTAAATCGTGGGGCGCCGAACCTTACATTGGCGCCTGACCTTTCGAACCACTGTGGGTTTCTCGGCGTCGCTCCCGGGTCGGCACCTCACTGTGATTCACATCGCAGCCAAGAATGTGTACATATCCGGTACGTTGCGGCGGCCCTAGTCCTTCAGTGTTGTGATGTGACTGGGCAGCGAGATATAGCTGACCTCAAGGATGAAGTCTCTCCGAAAAGGGAAAGCACTGGAGCGTTATGACGAGGTGGCTGCACTAGTAGTGACACCACAATTATAGAATGAACGTGCGGACAGGTTAATAAGACATTCGGTGACACTTCAGTAATGGGGTATACCTCTTAAATCGTGGGGGTGCCGAACCTTACATTGGCGCCTGACCTTTCGAACCACTGTGGGTTTCTCGGAGTCGCTAACGGGTCGGCCCCTCACTGTGATTCACATCGCAGCCAAGAATGTGTACATGTCGGGTACGTTGCGGAGGCCCTAGACCTTCAGTGTTGTGATGTGACTGGGCAGTGGGATAAAGCTGACCTCGAGGACGAGGTCTCTCCGAAAGGAGAAAGCACTGGAGCGTTATGACGTGGTGGCTACATAAGTAGTGACACCACAATTATAGAGGGAACGTGCGGACAGGTTAATAAGACATTCGGTGACACTTCAGTAATGGGGTATACCTCTTAAATTGTGGGGGCGCCGAACCTTACATTGGCGCCTGACTGTGGGTTTCTCGGCGTCACTCCCGGGTCGGCACCTCACTGTGATTCACATCACAGCCAAGAATGTGTACATATCGTGTACGTTGCGGCGGCCTTAGACCTTCACTGTTGTGATGTGACTGGGCAGTGGGATAAAGCTGACCTCGAAGACGAGGTCTCTCTGAAAGGGGAAAGCACTGGAGCGTTATGATAAGCTACATAAGTAGTGACACCACAATTATAGAGCGAACGTGCGGACAGGTTAATAAGGTCGGCCCCTCAATGTGAATGTGTACATATCGGGTACGTTGCGGCGGCCTTAGACTTTCAGTGTTGTGATGTGACTGGGCAGTGAGATATAGCTGACCTCGGGAACGAGGTCTCTCCGAAAAGGGAAAGCACTGGAGCGTTATGACGTGGTGGCTACATAAGTGGTAACACCACAATTATAGAGCGAACGTGCGGACAGGTTAATAAGGTCGGCCCCTCACTGTGATTCACATCGCAGCCAAGAATGTGTACATATCGGGTACGTTGTGGCAGCTCTAGACCTTCAGTGTTGTGATGTGACTGGGCAGTGAGATACAGCTGACGTCGGGGACGAGGTCTCTCCGAAAAGGGAAAACACTGGAGCGTTATGACGTGGTGGCTACATTAGTAGTGACACCACAATTATAGAGCGAGCGTGCGAACAGGTTAATAAGAGATTCGGTGACAATTCAGTAATGGGCTATACCTCTTAAATCGTGGGGCGCCGAACCTTACATTGGCGCCTGACCTTTCGAACCACTGTGGGTTTCTCGGCGTCGCTCCCGGGTCGGCACCTCACTGTGATTCACATCGCAGCCAAGAATGTGTACATATCCGGTACGTTGCGGCGGCCCTAGTCCTTCAGTGTTGTGATGTGACTGGGCAGCGAGATATAGCTGACCTCGGGGATGAAGTCTCTCCGAAAAGGGAAAGCACTGGAGCGTTATGACGAGGTGGCTGCACTAGTAGTGACACCACAATTATAGAATGAACGTGCGGACAGGTTAATAAGACATTCGGTGACACTTCAGTAATGGGGTATACCTCTTAAATCGTGGGGGTGCCGAACCTTACATTGGCGCCTGACCTTTCGAACCACTGTGGGTTTCTCGGAGTCGCTAACGGGTCGGCCCCTCACTGTGATTCACATCGCAGCCAAGAATGTGTACATGTCGGGTACGTTGCGGCGGCCCTAGGCCTTCAGTGTTGTGATGTGACTGGGCAGTGGGATAAAGCTGACCTCGAGGACGAGGTCTCTCCGAAAGGGGAAAGCACTGGAGCGTTATGACGTGGTGGCTACATAAGTAGTGACACCACAATTATAGAGGGAACGTGCGGACAGGTTAATAAGACATTCGGTGACACTTCAGTAATGAGGTATACCTCTTAAATTGTGGGGGCGCCGAACCTTACATTGGCGCCTGACTGTGGGTTTCTCGGCGTCACTCCCGGGTCGGCACCTCACTGTGATTCACATCACAGCCAAGAATGTGTACATATCGTGTACGTTGCGGCGGCCTTAGACCTTCACTGTTGTGATGTGACTGGGCAGTGGGATAAAGCTGACCTCGAAGACGAGGTCTCTCTGAAAGGGGAAAGCACTGGAGCGTTATGATAAGCTACATAAGTAGTGACACCACAATTATAGAGCGAACGTGCGGACAGGTTAATAAGGTCGGCCCCTCACTGTGATTCACATCGCAGCCAAGAATGTGTACATATCGGGTACGTTGCCACGGCCCTAGACCTTCAGTGTTGTGATGTGACTGGGCAGTGAGATATAGCTGACCTCGGGGACGAGGTCTCTCCGAAAAGGGAAAGCACTGGAGCGTTATGACGTGGTGGCTACATTAGTAGTGACAACACAATTATAGAGCGAGCGTGCGGACAGGTTAATAAGACATTCGGTGACACTTCAGTAATGGGGTATACCTCTTAGATCGTGGGGTCGCCGAACCTTACATTGGCGCCTGACCTTTCGAACCACTGTGGGTTTCTCGGCGTCGCTCCCGGGTTGGCCCCTCACTGTGATTCACATCGCAGCCAAGAATGTGTACATATCGAGTACGTTGCGGCGGCCTTAGACCTTCAGTGTTGTGATGTGACTGGGCAGTGAGATATGGCTGACCTCGGGGACGAGGTCTCTCCGAAAGGGGAAAGCACTGGAGCGTTATGACGTGGTGGCTACATAAGTGGTGACACCACAATTATAGAGCAAACGTGCGGACAGGTTAATAAGGTCGGCCCCTCACTGTGATTCACATCGCAGCCAAGAATGTGTACATATCGGGTACGTTGCCGCGGCCCTAGACCTTCAGTGTTGTGATGTGACTGTTCAGTGAGATTTAACTGACCTCGGGGACGAGGTCTCTCCGAAAAGGGAAAGCACTTGAGCGTTATGACGTGGTGGCTACATTAGTAGTGACACCACAATTATAGAGCGAACGTGCGGACAGGTTAATAAGAGATTCGGTGACACTTCAGTAATGGGGTATACTTCTTAAATTGTGGGGGCGCCGAACCTTACATTGGCGCCAGACCTTTCGAACCACTGTAGGTTTCTCGGCGTCGCTCCCGGGTCGGCCCCTCACTGTGATCCACATCGCAGCCAAGAATGTGTACATATCGGGTACGTTGCGGCGGCCCTAGACCTTCACTGTTGTGATGTAACTGGGCAGTGGGATACAGCTGACCTCGAAGACGAGGTCTCTCCGAAAGGGGAAAGCACTGGAGCGTTATGACGTGGTGGCTACATAAGTAGTGACACCACAATTATAGAGCGAACGTGCGGACAGGTTAATAAGGTCGGCCCCTCACTGTGATTCACATCGCAGCCAAGAATGTGTACATATCGGGTACGTTGCCGCGGCCCTAGACCTTCAGTGTTGTGATGTGACTGGGCAGTGAGATATAGCTGACCTCGGGGACGAGGTCTCTCCGAAAAGGGAAAGCACTGGAGCGTTATGACGTGGTGGCTACATTAGTAGTGACACCACAATTATAGAGCGATCGTGCGGACAGGTTAATAAGACATTCGGTGACACTTCAGTAATGGGGTATAACTCTTAAATCGTGGGGTCGCCGAACCTTACATTGGCGCCTGACCTTTCGAACCACTGTGGGTTTCTCGGCGTCGCTCCCGGGTCGGCCCCTCACTGTGATTCACATCGCAGCCAAGAATGTGTACATATAGGGTACGTTGCGGCGGCCTTAGACCTTCAGTGTTGTGATGAGACTGGGCAGTGAGATATAGCTGACCTCGGGGACGAGGTCTCTCCGAAAGGGGAAAGCACTGGAGCGTTATGACGAGGTGGCTACATAAGTAGTGACACCACAATTATAGAGCGAACGTGCGAACAGGTTTATAAGGTCGGCTCCTCACTGTGATTCACATCGCAGCCAAGAATGTGTACATATCGGGTACGTTGCGGCGGCCTTAGACCTTCACTGTTGTGATGTGATTGGGCAGTGGGATACAGCTGACCTCGAAGACGAGGTCTCTCCGAAAAGGGAAAGCACTAGAGCGTTTTGACGTGGTGGCTACATTAGTAGTGACACCACAATTATAGAGCGAGCGTGCGGACAGGTTAATAAGACATTCGGTGACACTTCAGTAATGGGGTATACTTCTTAAATCGTGAGGGCGCCAAACCTTACATTGGCGCCTGACCTTTCGAACCACTGTGGGTTTCTCGGCGTCGCTCCCGGGTCGGCCCCTCACTGTGCTTCACATCGCAGCCAAGAATGTGTACATATCGGGTACGTTGCGGCGGCCCTAGACCTTCACTGTTGTGATGTGACTGGGCAGTGGGATACAGCTGACCTCGAAGACGAGGTCTCTCCGAAAGAGGAAAGCACTGGAGCGCTATGACGAGGTGGCTGCGCTAGTAGTGACACCACAATTATAGAACGAACGTGCGGACAGGTTAATAAGACATTCGGTGACACTTCAGTAATGGGGTATATCTCTTAACTCGTGGGGGCGCCGAACCTTACATTGGCGCCTGACCTTTCGAACCACTGTGGGTTTCTCGGAGTCGCTCCCGGGTCGGCCCCTCACTGTGATTCACATCGCAGCCAAGAATGTGTACATATCGGGTACGTTGCGGCGGCCCTAGACCTTCAGTGTTGTGATGTGACTGGGCAGTGAGATATAGCTGACCTCGGAGACGAGGTCTTTCCGAAAATAGAAAGCACTGGATCGTTATGACGTGGTGGCTACATTAGTAGTGACACCACAATTATAGTGCGAACGTGCGGACAGGTTAATCAGACATTCGGTGACACTTCAGTAATGGGGTATACCTCTTAAATCGTGGGGTCGCCGAACCTTACATTGGCGCCTGACCTTTCGAACCACTGTGTGTTTCTCGGCGTCGCTCCCGGGTCGGCACCTCACTGTGATTCACATCGCAGCCAAGAATGTGTACATATCGGGTACGTAGCGGCGGCCCTAGTCCTTCAGTGTTGTGATGTGACTGGGCAGCGAGATATAGCTGACCTCGGGGATGAAGTCTCTCCGAAAAGGGAAAGCACTGGAGCGTTATGACGAGGTGGCTGCACTAGTAGTGACACCACAATTATAGAATGAACGTGCGGACAGGTTAATAAGACATTCGGTGACACTTCAGTAATGGGGTATACCTCTTAAATCGTGGGGGTGCCGAACCTTACATTGGCGCCTGACCTTTCGAGCCACTGTGGGTTTCTCGGAGTCGCTAACAGGTCGGCCCCTCACTGTGATTCACATCGCAGCCAAGAATGTGTACATGTCGGGTACGTTGCGGCGGCCCTAGACCTTCAGTGTTGTGATGTGACTGGGCAGTGGGATAAAGCTGACCTCGAGGACGAGGTCTCTCCGAAAGGGGAAAGCACTGGAGCGTTATGACGTGGTGGCTACATAAGTAGTGACACCACAATTATAGAGGGAACGTGCGGACAGGTTAATAAGACATTCGGTGACACTTCAGTAATGGGGTATACCTCTTAAATTGTGGGGGCGCCGAACCTTACATTGGCGCCTGACTGTGGGTTTCTCGGCGTCACTCCCGGGTCGGCACCTCACTGTGATTCACATCACAGCCAAGAATGTGTACATATCGTGTACGTTGCGGCGGCCTTAGACCTTCACTGTTGTGATGTGACTGGGCAGTGGGATAAAGCTGACCTCGAAGACGAGGTCTCTCTGAAAAGGGAAAGCACTGGAGCGTTATGATAAGCTACATAAGTAGTGACACCACAATTATAGAGCGAACGTGCGGACAGGTTAATAAGGTCGGCCCCTCACTGTGATTCACATCGCAGCCAAGAATGTGTACATATCGGGTACGTTGCCACGGCCCTAGACCTTCAGTGTTGTGATGTGACTGGGCAGTGAGATATAGCTGACCTCGGGGACGAGGTCTCTCCGAAAAGGGAAAGCACTGGAGCGTTATGACGTGGTGGCTACATTAGTAGTGACACCACAATTATAGAGCGATCGTGCGGACAGGTTAATAAGACATTCGGTGACACTTCAGTAATGGGGTATAACTCTTAAATCGTGGGGTCGCCGAACCTTACATTGGCGCCTGACCTTTCGAACCACTGTGGGTTTCTCGGCGTCGCTCCCGGGTCGGCCCCTCATTGTGATTCACATCGCAGCCAAGAATGTGTACATATAGGGTACGTTGCGGCGGCCTTAGACCTTCAGTGTTGTGATGAGACTGGGCAGTGAGATATAGCTGACCTCGGGGACGAGGTCTCTCCGAAAGGGGAAAGCACTGGAGCGTTATGACGTGGTGGCTACATAAGTAGTGACACCACAATTATAGAGCGAACGTGCGGACAGGTTTATAAGGTCGGTTCCTCACTGTGATTCACATCGCAGCCAAGAATGTGTACATATCGGGTACGTTGCGGCGGCCTTAGACCTTCACTGTTGTGATGTGATTGGGCAGTGGGATACAGCTGACCTCGAAGACGAGGTCTCTCCGAAAAGGGAAAGCACTAGAGCGTTTTGACGTGGTGGCTACATTAGTAGTGACACCACAATTATAGAGCGAGCGGACGGGCTCACGTCCGATACCTTGTGGGACTTTTACGTTGTGGGTTTTTTTGTACGGTACATTGTGTGGCTTTCAAAAAAGTTCGCACGTTTGATACCATGTGTGTTTATTTGTCCATGTCATTGTGGGACTATGTCCAACTCGCTGTGGGTTTAATAAATTGTCTCAGAAATAATAAGTTATGGATAAGATACAGTGGGGTCCAAAAGACTTTGACCACATTGAGTGTGTCATAATAACTAGCGTACAATAGAAGACAGTGTTTATTACATGCGGACTCTAAAGCTAAATCCTCTGCTCATATTTATAGACATGTATCTCAAATTGATACCAGAAGGTTTATTTCGGTAAAATCAACAAATTTTACCAACAAAATTAGATAAATAAGGAAATGTGACATATTTATTATATGTCACCAACTCATCCTAAACTTGTGAAACACATTAAGATAAAAGGTTGCAATGAAACTGATATTGACCAACACACAATCACCAACCACATTGCACCCCAATCCTGTTATTTTTCGCATTCCATCAATTTTCCTAAGCAAATTTAAAAACATTCAAATTTAGAGTTTTTACCCCAAAAAATATTTTAATGTTGCACAATCAAACTTTCTGAATATCTGATGTTATTTGTGTTTACATACATGAGAGTGACTGAAAGAACAAATAACAGACAACTTAGATTAAATAAATTATATTTTAATGATAGGTTTTAGAAAAGGTGATATTATCAGGTTGGTCTAAGACTAAAGGACCCCACTGTATGCATTTTGCTGGTCACTCAATGACTAAACTTTTACTATTATTGCTGTATATTTACAGAAGAAATTCAAGGGAACAGGCCTGACAGACAATCTCTACATTTATAAGCACATATATTCTACATAAATCTAACAACTTTTACTGCACACCCTTCATATGCTCAAATATTGATTAGAAAAATACAATGCTGAGTTCATAGAGCAATATTTATTCAAAAAGCTGCTCAACAGATATCCCAGTTATGACCAACAATAGCTTAGTGAACAGCACTGTTCAGCATCATACAAAGTTTATTCAACGGATCATCAACTCAACATTTTGATTGCTTCCAGCGAGTAACAATATTTGAATAATCTACATTATACAACATGCCACTTATCTACATTATACAACATGCCAAAAACAAAACTTTGTACAGTCAGTTTGATACTTTGTGAATAAATAACAAAAGAGTCACCTCATTTCATATCTCAAGGTTTTTTGTTAAATCTTTTCAATTTCTGCGACATCTACTTCGGTCCACTTTGCACGGCTCACTGGCTTTTTCAGTTTTGCTCTTGTTAACTCAGGGTAGTTGCCAGAAAAGGTCAGATGACGCTCAGATCCAGGATGTTAACGTATTGATGTCCGGGCAGTACTCGGATCCAGGTTAGTGTAAGTGGGAGCACTGCTAGGATCTAGCCTGTCTGGAAAAAAACATAGATAACATTTATTTTCTTAGAAAATAATCCAATACATGTATATGATTCGGCTGATATTCTATTCTGTACAGTATCAGAAATATTATTATACTAACTGCAATTTAGATATGTACCTTCCATTGTGATTCCACTCAATTACCAGTAACCAGTTATTTTCAATGCATTCATAACATTTCGTGGCTTAAATGTTAAATGCACAACAAATTGTCTGACAAGAATAACTCTGTATACAATCATAAACCAATCAAAAGGAGGCTCAATTTATGCAATATTTATGGCTGACAATACAAACCTGTGATATCTGCGTATTGTAATTCACTTTGGTGCTGTTTAATCTTGTGAGCAATGTCTTTCAAGCATTCATGGCTCCTCATGGATCCATCTCCTAAAAGAACAAGAATGTATTAATATTTAACCACAGTCAAATTACTTCCCTACTAGCATCAATGCAAACCCGCAGACACAAGTTTGGACACACAACCACAATCAATACATAGTTTTAAACGGTTACGACAAAAAAAAAAATTACTGACAATCAAAGTAGATTTGCGTCAATGGAACACATGAATTAGGAGCCAAAAATCAACGTACCTCTTGTACCTGAGGTGCAAAACCCGTATTTGTTACTGTTCCAAATTCCTGCTCTTGTTGTGGTGTCAGGATCCGACAAGAATCACAAGACATCCTGGGTGTAGCTTAATAGTAAACCGATACTGGTCAACTCCTCTGAAAGACACAAATGCAAAATGCAACTAATGAATAAAGTGATAATTATGTCCTAAATGTTTGACTGAAATGTTTTCTTATTCATGTCTGCGATATCATAGTAGAGTGTTTACAGGAGGTCAGTATAAAATGAGGTCAGTATTCTTCACAGTCCATTTGCTATTTTCACGTAATTATAAGAACCAAATCGATTGCAGTTTTGTTGTTCATCCATTTACTTGTATCAGGTTTCTCAGTCTTCGTGTATTAAACTTTACATAAATCTATTGGGCCTAATAGAAGCATGTGCCCTTACATGGCCCTAATAGAATAGCGCCCTGCCCCCCCCCCCCCCCCTCCTGAAAAAAACTGTAATGTTTTCAGCTTTATAACTGCCCTTGTATCCTCATAACAATGGTCTTATAATGTTTTATCTAGGCTATTTTGTCAGCAAATTAACACATAACAAACACTATATTATATATGATATCAATAATTAAATTATTAATTAAAGATGTGCACTATTAAATGTTGAGTCTTGCATTGGAGCACCGCTCTTCCATTGGGACTAATAAGATAACATAAAATCATAGATTTACAGGATGAAGCTCATGCAGCTGAGACATTCTGTCTATGCATTTAACTAGTCCTGCAGCCGCTCTGTCTGTGCCTATTGCACAAAGACCGTAGGTCTAACCGAGTTGAAAATGTAAAAATTACATAAGTGGCCGTAACTTCAGTACTACTCAACATAGTGACTTGTGAGTTTAAGAATAATATAGGTGCATTGGATAGCTTGTTAAAGATCATGTCCAGGATGATCTGCTAAAAGAACTGTAAAAATGTTGCCGATGTGAGAAATGTCATGAACTTTATTTCGGGGTGATACAATGATAATAATACTTACGGCATTATATCAGACTGCACGAAGTTTTGAACAAAATGCCCCATTCATCCTCCATCTCACGGACCTGTGCAGGCAATGGGAGAGGCCATTTCTTCCATTTTATGTACACAAACATCCTGGAAATGAAATAAATGATCATTGGTATAATCTAAAACAGACAATTCTCAGTCATAGCATATATTTGTTATGTGCACATTTACCACCACAAATTTTACATGTCAGCCACTTTGTGTTCTACTTTGGGGTTCTCTCTGCCAAACTTTATATCCAAACACACCATACCATGTCATGAATACCTATGTCGTACCAAAACCTCCTTCAACCTTGTGTAAAATATCTGCCTGAAATTCTGTGTGCCTTTATCCTGTTTATTATCCATACATAAACAACACTTCTTCCCGAAGGTATTTGTATAATATCTTCGGGAAGAAGTGTTGTGGATGATCAGTCAATACAACAGTCAATATTTGTTCTATTAAATATTTTATTTTTATTTTGTTTGAATGTCTGCAAACTTATAGGTTTCTCAGCAAATTCATTTCTGCGAAACTACGGTGCTCAAAAAGCTAAACATGCACTTATATAGCAACTATTTCCGAACTGTTGTAACATATTTCATGATTTTCCCACGTGACAAATTCTGTCAGACGAATCAGCTCGGAATTTACCTAAACATAACAAATTTCTCTGTTTAACAAGAATTTTTTCCTGCCAATACCTGTGAGTCTTTTCAGTTAAAAAGTTTGTGTGGCTTTATTGTCCATACTTCTGTGTTTATTCCAACAACATGTCTCTACTATTCCCTACCAAGACTTATGTGTCTTTTCAGTCCAAATTTGTGTGGCTTTATTGTCCATACTTCTGTGTTTATTCTAACAACATGTCTCTACTATTCCCTACCAAGACGTGTGTCTTTTCAGTCCAAAGTTTGTGTGGCTTTATTGTCCATACTTCTGTGTTTATTCTAACAACATGTCTCTACTATTCCCTGCCAAGATTTGTGTGTCTTTTCAGTCCAAAGGTTGTGTGGCTTTATTGTCCATACTTCTGTGTTTATTCTAACAACATGTCTCTACTATTCCCTGCCAAGATTTGTGTGTCTTTTCAGTCCAAAGGTTGTGTGGCTTTATTGTCCATGCTTCTGTGTTTTTATTCTAACAACATGTCTCTACTTTTCCCTACCAAGACTTGTCTGCTTTTCAGTCCAAAGTTTGTGTGGCTTTATTGTCCATACTTCTGTGTTTATTCTGACAACATGTCTCTACTATTCCCTACCAAGACTTGTGTGTCTTTTCAGTCCAAAGTTTGTGTGGCTTTATTGTCCATGCTTCTGTGTTTATTCTAACAACATGTCTCTACTTTTCCCTACCAAGACTTGTGTGTCTTTTCAGTCCAAAGTTTCTGTGGCTTTATTGTCCATGCTTCTGTGTTTATTCTAACAACATGTCTCTACTATTCCCTGCCAAGACTTGTGTGTCTTTTCAGTCCAAAGTTTGTGTGGCTTTATTGTCCATACTTCTGTGTTTATTCTGACAACATGTATCTACTTTTCCCTGCCAAGACTTGTGTGTCTTTTCAGTCCAAAGTTTGTGTGGCTTCATTGTCCATACTTCTGTGTTTATTCTGACAACATGTCTCTACTTTTCCCTGCCAAGACTTGTCTGCTTTTCAGTCCAAAGTTTGTGTGGCTTCATTGTCCATACTTCTGTGTTTATTCTGACAACATGTCTCTACTTTTCCCTGCCAAGACTTGTGTGTCTTTTCAGTCCAAAGTTTGTGTGGCTTCATTGTCCATACTTCTGTGTTTATTCTGACAACATGTCTCTACTTTTCCCTGCCAAGACTTGTCTGCTTTTCAGTCCAAAGTTTGTGTGGCTTCATTGTCCATACTTCTGTGTTTATTCTGACAACATGTCTCTACTTTTCCCTGCCAAGACTTGTGTGTCTTTTCAGTCCAAAGTTTGTGTGGCTTTATTGTCCATACTTCTGTGTTTATTCTGACAACATGTCTCTACTATTCCCTACCAAGACTTGTGTGTCTTTTCAGTCCAAAGTTTGTGTGGCTTTATTGTCCATGCTTCTGTGTTTATTCTAACAACATGTCTCTACTTTTCCCTACCAAGACTTGTGTGTCTTTTCAGTCCAAAGTTTCTGTGGCTTTATTGTCCATGCTTCTGTGTTTATTCTAACAACATGTCTCTACTTTTCCCTACCAAGACTTGTCTGCTTTTCAGTCCAAAGTTTGTGTGGCTTTATTGTCCATACTTCTGTGTTTATTCTAACATGTCTCTACTTTTCCCTACCAAGACTTGTGTGTCTTTTCAGTCCAAAGTTTGTGTGGCTTTATTGTCCATACTTCTGTGTTTATTCTGACAACATGTCTCTACTTTTCCCTACCAAGATTTGTCTGCTTTTCAGTCCAAAATTTGTGTGGCTTTATTGTCCATACTTGTGTGTTTATTCCAACAACATGTCTCTACTATTCCCTACCAAGATGTGTGTGTTTTTTCAGTTCAAAGTTTCGGTGGCTTTATTGTCCATACTTCTGTGTTTATTCTAACAACATGTCTCTACTATTCCCTGCCAAGACTTGTGTGTCTTTTCAGTCCAAAGTTTGTGTGGCTTTATTGTCCATACTTCTGTGTTTATTCTGACAACATGCATCTACTTTTCCCTGCCAAGACTTGTGTGTCTTTTCAGTCCAAAGTTTGTGTGGCTTCATTGTCCATACTTCTGTGTTTATTCTGACAACATGTCTCTACTTTTCCCTGCCAAGACTTGTCTGCTTTTCAGTCCAAATTTTGTGTGGCTTCATTGTCCATACTTCTGTGTTTATTCTGACAACATGTCTCTACTTTTCCCTGCCAAGACTTGTGTGTCTTTTCAGTCCAAAGTTTGTGTGGCTTCATTGTCCATACTTCTGTGTTTATTCTGACAACATGTCTCTACTTTTCCCTGCCAAGACTTGTCTGCTTTTCAGTCCAAAGTTTGTGTGGCTTCATTGTCCATACTTCTGTGTTTATTCTGACAACATGTCTCTACTTTTCCCTGCCAAGACTTGTGTGTCTTTTCAGTCCAAAGTTTGTGTGGCTTTATTGTCCATACTTCTGTGTTTATTCTGACAACATGTCTCTACTTTTCCCTGCCAAGACTTGTGTGTCTTTTCAGTCCAAAGTTTGTGTGGCTTTATTGTCCAAACTTCTGTGTTTATTCTGACAACATGTCTCTACTTTTCCCTGCCAAGACTTGTGTGTCTTTTCAGTCCAAAGTTTGTGTGGCTTTATTGTCCATACTTCTGTGTTTATTCTGACAACATGTCTCTACTTTTCCCTGCCAAGACTTGTGTCTTTTCAGTCCAAAGTTTGTGTGGCTTCATTGTCCATACTTCTGTGTTTATTCTGACAACATGTCTCTACTTTCCCTGCCAAGACTTGTGTGTCTTTTCTGTCCAAAATTTGTGTGGCTTTATTGTCCATATTTCTGTGTTTATTTCAACACGTCCATGTTCTTGTGTTATTCTCAAGATCAGTTCAACTATATTTTCCCAAACCTCTGTGTTTAATTGATCCACCGTGGGTTATTGTGAATGCCTACCTGAATTGCATGCTGAATTCTGCCTTGTTTTACCCAATATTTGTGAGTTTAATCAGTTAATCTGTTCATCACTTATGTGTTTTTAATGTCCATGTTTATGTGTTTCAGTTTACCTAAATAAAAAATCATGCTCAATGAAGCTCTTGATAGCCTCATAACAATGATTTTCCTTTAATATCATGTGCATCTATGCAACTTCTAAAACAAATTCACACTCTAGATCTACTGAACTCGATTTAGGAAAACGTTCAGCTTTTGGGTGCAGCAAAACACCACATTATCGCCCACTGTGACTTGCAACTATAAGGGTCTTCGTTTACATTACCAAGTCATATTTTACTAATTCGACAAATCTAATTGATATGCATCTCCTTCAATTTACTGTGCATTGCTAGACCAGACATACAGCATAAATTATTTCGTAGAGTGGCGGTCGAGACCCTGTGAACAGCCGAAACACGAAAGTCCCACAAGAAGAATGTCTGACACCGCCACTCTCGTTTTCTATTCTGATTTCTTCTGTAAATCTGTAATCGGTGTTACTTTCACGTTGGAATTTCCATCGAGTTTGGTATGTTGCAGAGATACGTACAGAAAACAACGAATATACAAGTTAAAACAAGGTAAAAACAAATCTTTTTCCTTCTGATCCTTACCTCAAATTTTCGTCTGACGCCATTTTGGATGACGAAAATGCGCATGCGCACGCAACCCGGAATCAGAAAGAGACCAAAAGTATTGCACAATGTGCACCATACTCTATGATCGTCATGATGCACCCATATAAGGCATGTATTTTTTTCATGCAGTGATGTCCATACTTGGACAAAAATTCACGTGATGGACATTGGACAAAACATTGTGCGACTTCACAGGAAACGAACGAGAAACACACAAAGCATCATTTGGCGAATTTTTGGAGGATGACTTGTGTGGCTAGTCCCACAGTACGAAAAAGACACACAATGACCTATTGGGCGGAAATTAAAACACACAAGGTATCAGACGTGCGAACGTGCGGACAGGTTAATAAGACATTCGGTGACACTTCAGTAATGGGGTATATCTCTTAAATCGTGGGGTCGCCGAACCTTACATTGGCGCCTGACCTTTCGAACCACTGTGGGTTTCTCGGCGTCGCTCCTGGGTCGGCCCCTCACTGTGATTCACATCGCAGCCAAGAATGTGTACATATCGGGTACATTGCGGCGGCCTTAGACCTTCAGTGTTGTGATGTGACTGGGCAGTGAGATATAGCTGACCTGGGGGACGAGGTCTCTCCGAAAGTTATGACGTGGTGGCTACATTAGTAGTGACACCACAATTATAGAGCGATCGTGCGGACAGGTTAATAAGACATTCGGTGACACTTCAGTAATGGGGTATAACTCTTAAATCGTGGGGTCGCCGAACCTTACATTGGCGCCTGACCTTTCGAACCACTGTGGGTTTCTCGGCGTCGCTCCCGGGTCGGCACCTCACTGTGATTCACATCGCAGCCAAGAATGTGTACATATAGGGTACGTTGCGGCGGCCTTAGACCTTCAGTGTTGTGATGTGACTGGGCAGTGAGATATAGCTGACCTCGGGGACGAGGTCTCTCCGAAAGGAGAAAGCACTGGAGCGTTATGACGTGGTGGCTACATAAGTAGTGACACCACAATTATAGAGCGAACGTGCGGACAGGTTAATAAGGTCGGCTCCTCACTGTGATTCACATCGCAGCCAAGAATGTGTACATATCGGGTACGTTGTGGCGGCCTTAGACCTTCACTGTTGTGATGTGATTGGGCAGTGGGATACAGCTGACCTCGAAGACGAGGTCTCTCCGAAAAGGGAAAGCACTTGAGCGTTATGACGTGGTGGCTACATTAGTAGTGACACCACAATTATAGAGTGAACGTGCGGACAGGTTAATAAGAGATTCGGTGACACTTCAGTAATGGGATATACTTCTTAAATCGTGAGGGCGCCGAACCTTACATTGGCGCCTGACCTTTCGAACCACTGTGGGTTTCTCGGCGTCGCTCCCGGGTCGGCCCCTCACTGTGCTTCACATCGCAGCCAAGAATGTGTACATATCGGGTACGTTGCGGCGGCCCTAGACCTTCACTGTTGTGATGTGACTGGGCAGTGGGATACAGCTGACCTTGAAGACGAGGTCTCTCCGAAAGGGGAAAGCACTGGAGCGTTATGACGAGGTGGCTGCGCTAGTAGTGACACCACAATTATAGAACGAACGTGCGGACAGGTTAATAAGACATTCGGTGACACTTCAGTAATGGGGTATATCTCTTAACTCGTGGGGGCGCCGAACCTTACATTGGCGCCTGACCTTTCGAACCACTGTGGGTTTCTCGGAGTCGCTCCCGGGTCGGCCCCTCACTGTGATTCACATCGCAGCCAAGAATGTGTACATATCGGGTACGTTGCGGCGGCCCTAGACCTTCAGTGTTGTGATGTGACTGGGCAGTGAGATATAGCTGACCTCGGGGACGAGGTCTTTCCGAAAATAGAAAGCACTGGATCGTTATGACGTGGTGGCTACATTAGTAGTGACACCACAATTATAGTGCGAACGTGCGGACAGGTTAATCAGACATTCGGTGACACTTCAGTAATGGGGTATACCTCTTAAATCGTGGGGTCGCCGAACCTTACATTGGCGCCTGACCTTTCGAACCACTGTGTGTTTCTCGGCGTCGCTCCCGGGTCGGCACCTCACTGTGATTCACATCGCAGCCAAGAATGTGTACATATCGGGTACGTAGCGGCGGCCCTAGACCTTCAATGTTGTGATGTGACTGGGCAGTGAGATATAGCTGACCTCGCCGACGAGGTCTTTCCGAAGGGGGAAAGCGCTGGAGCGTTATGACGTGGTGGCTACATAAGTAGTGACACCACAATTTTAGAACGAACATGGGGACAGGTTAATAAGACATTCGGTGACACTTCAGTAATGGAGTATACCTCTTAAATCGTGGGGTCGCCGAACCTTACATTGGCGCCTGACCTTTCGAACCACTGTGGGTTTCTCGGCGTCGCTCCCGGGTCGGCACCTCACTGTGATTCACATCACAGCCAAGAATGTGTACATATCGGGTACGTTGTGGCGGCTCTAGACCTTCAGTGTTGTGATGTGACTGGGCAGTGAGATACAGCTGACGTCGGGGACGAGGTCTCTCCGAAAAGGGAAAACACTGGAGCGTTATGACGTGGTGGCTACATTAGTAGTGACACCACAAATATAGAGCGAGCGTGCGAACAGGTTAATAAGAGATTCGGTGACACTTCAGTAATGGGCTATACCTCTTAAATCGTGCGGCGCCGAACCTTACATTGGCGCCTGACCTTTCGAACCACTGTGGGTTTCTCGGCGTCGCTCCCGGGTCGGCACCTCACTGTGATTCACATCGCAGCCAAGAATGTGTACATATCCGGTACGTTGCGGCGGCCCTAGACCTTCAGTGTTATGATGTGACTGGGCAGCGAGATATAGCTGACCTCGGGGATGAAGTCTCTCCGAAAAAAGAAAGCACTGGAGCGTTATGACGAGGTGGCTGCACTAGTAGTGACACCACAATTATAGAATGAACGTGCAGACAGGTTAATAAGACATTCGGTGACACTTCAGTAATGGGGTATACCTCTTAAATCGTGGGGGCGCCGAACCTTACATTGGCGCCTGACCTTTCGAACCACTGTGGGTTTCTCGGAGTCGCTAACGGGTCGGCCCCTCACTGTGATTCACATCGCAGCCAAGAATGTGTACATGTCGGGGACGAGGTATCTCCGAAAGGGGAAAGCACTGGAGCGTTATGACGTGGTGGCTACATAAGTAGTGACACCACAGTTATAGAGGGAACGTGCGGACAGGTTAATAAGACATTCGGTGACACTTCAGTAATGGGGTATACCTCTTAAATTGTGGGGGCGCCGAACCTTACATTGGCGCCTGACTGTGGGTTTCTCGGCGTCGCTCCCGGGTCGGCACCTCACTGTGATTCACATCACAGCCAAGAATGTGTACATATCGGGTACGTTGCGGCGGCCTTAGACCTTCAGTGTTGTGATGTGACTGGGCAGTGAGATACAGCTGACCTCGGGGACGAGGTCTCTCTGAAAAGGGAAAGCACTGGAGCGTTATGACGTGGTGGCTACATTAGTAGTGACACCACAATTATAGAGCGAGCGTGCGGACAGGTTAATAAGAGATTCGGTGAGACTTCAGTAATGGGGTATACCTCTTAAATCGTGGGGTCGCCGAACCTTACATTGGCGCCTGACCTTTCGAACCACTGTGGGTTTCTCGGCATCGCTCCCGGGTCGGCACCTCACTGTGATTCACATCGCAGCCAAGAATGTGTACATATCCTGTACGTTGCGGCGGCCCTAGTCCTTCAGTGTTGTGATGTGACTGGGCAGTGAGATACAGCTGACCTCGGGGACGAAGTCTCTCCGAAAAGGAAAAGCACTGGAGCGTTATGACGAGGTGGCTGAACTAGTAGCGACACTCCAATTATAGAACGAACGTGCGGACAGGTTAATAAGACATTCGGTGACACTTCAGTAATGGGGTATACCTCTTAAATCGTGGGGGCGCCGAACCTTACATTGGCGCCTGACCTTTCGAACCACTGTGGGTTTCTCGGAGTCGCTCCCGGGTCGGCCCCTCACTGTGATTCCACCCGATTCATATTCCTGGTACGATAAGATGGGTACCAGGTCGAAACCTGGTCCCCATGATAATGGGTACCAGATCGTCTTATGCGTATACTGTAATATATCTGGTGCCCATACAGTCGTACCAGGTGGGCATCATCAGTGCTGCTCTCTGGTGATTGATCTACTTGTGATTATTCTGAGATGTAATAAATTTCGGAAAATAATATATTCACTTCGATTCAAACACCCATAAATGAGCCCATTAGTCATGATTATAAGCCAATTAATGCTATGGTCAAGCATCAATATTATCTGTGCCGTTCAAAAATACGTGTAACGTGATGGTCGAGTGTAACTACGCGTGTGTTCCAGTCAGGGTTGCGTAACACACATTTCATCGTAATGACAGGTCATTACTCAATATTTTGTTGGTGATGATACACGTAAATGTCCTAAAACGCAATTTTATCGAGTTATTTCTTATAACACATTTTACTATTTCAGAAAATTCCAGACCTAACCATGCTAACCGTCCAAACTGATTGATATGTATCGGTGGCCTGGGTACCTCTACATGTATAGGCCTATGTTAAAAAAAATCGATGTTATAAACTCTTATCACTCGATGTATGCCCTGTCATCGCGATGCATAAACATTGAGGGGGTCGTTAATTTATCAAAATATCGACTGCTAGTATATTTCCCACGTAATTAGATAATGGACAACGCTTATCCCAGCTCATTTTCCCCAAGACATTCTCTCTAGAAGATATACATGACGATATCAACAGGTAGCGCACGCACATTGTACTCAGTGAAGCCGTGCTAATGATGATTAGATCTATGGCAGTCCTGAAGGTTTTACGATACCCACATATGTTTTATATGATACCGCTGCCAAGATATTCGTTTGTTCACACCACGTTCACAAAAGAGCCATATCATTTCCGCGGACAAACTAGCAACTTTGATGTGGTGATTTATCTGTTAGTATGTGAATATACTCCCGGAATATAAATGAGAGATACCCACTGAATATAAGTGAGGGAACATATAATTATAATATGGTATAACGATTTCTGACGAGAAGTCAGTATAGCTACTCTAGTAGTACTAAAGTAGCTATGTATAAGATAATTCGAAGAAGCGGATCTTATTTTAATGAAACTGTATTTTATGCTGCTTATCTCAAACCATCGAGGCTCAGGTCCCGTCACATAGTGAAATATCCCAAAGTTCTGAGGATTCGTGACTGTGGTTCCTCTTTGCGTTCTAATTTCCTTGCTCTCATGATTGAACAGACGCTAGGTAAGTTTTATATTTCCGTGTACTTTAAAATGTTCAGCTAGAAAAACAAAGAACATAACGTACAAACAAAATCGATCTATTTCAGAAAAAAGTGGTGTTGTTTATATCAGAATCATAGGTAGATCGACACCGTTTCATCACAAACATATAATTAGTCCCGTAGTGGACACCTAGACATGCAATACTTTGTTCAATTTCATGACATTTATACAAAAAATGCAAGACTTTTATGATGTAAAATATTCATATTTTCTACCAGTACTGAGAGTCCATTATGATGATCAAACTCATTTTCCAAATTTTTGGAAGCATAATCGAAACGATTGCTTTATATAAAATATATATATATATATATAATAAGTATATATTATTGTATTATGTCTCGAACTTTCGCTTACTGGTGCGAGCCGCTAGGCGAGCACAATATTATTAGTAAGCGAAAGACATAGAACAATAACGCATTTATTTACAGTTTACTCCAGCCTGAATGCAGACTGTGCGATATTGGTCACCCAGACAGAACAGTATTATATTTATTGTACTCCGGACACTATTGTGTTCGGTATCTGTGTGTAAATAGTTGGTTTGATAATTGTGCTTGTTTTTCAGTAATGAGAGTCCGTTATGATAATTCAAAATTCCAAATCCTTGGGCGCACTTGAAATAACATTGTCAGTGTGCATGTCCGAAATTTTGATCTAATTTTGACAGTATATCCGACCTATTGACCTAATATTGTCAGATTCAGTGTGTCCTGCTCTAACTCAAGATGAACTAAAAGTTACGAAATAAATCATATATAGTAGTAACTCAAAATTTTGGGTTAATATCCCGAAATTTCGCGTTGCATCTCGAAATTGTGTGTCCTACCTTGAGCCAATATTGCCAGTGTGACCCAGTAATCATAGACATAGAATATACATGCATTCCTCTATTCTATGTTTTCCTACTAATATTGTCAGTGTCCTATCGTATTATTGCCTACTTTTGGCATATTGATGTCGGTGCATCCTACTTTCGGTCTTATGTTGTCAGTGTGGCCTGTGTTTGGAGTAAATGTTGTTCATATGGTTTACAATTGACCAACTATTGTTAAAGTGGTCTACATTTGGCCTAAAAACAGAGGAAAAGAACAACACACATTCGGAGATAACACGACTGCTAATTTATAGGAGAGAGTGTCGGTAATAAAACACTGTATCTGCTACAGAAAGACGACGTTGTTGTCAGAAAAATAATAAAGTCTCTGTGTGGGATAAATCCAGTATTTGCCTGACCCCATGGAAAATAAATGTTGCACGTGCTGGAGTATCTGGCCTACTAGTTGCAAGGGGAAGGGGGGAGGGCAATAGCGCACCTGGTAATTAAATGAAGCCGGTCGCACGGGGCGCGCCTGCCTAGAGATGTTCACACTCCGAACCGTATAACCCTACAAATATTTGTAGGGTTATAGCAAGATGGCGGAAGGTGCGTCGCTTCTACGAAATGCGTGTGAATTTCAGCGCTTTTGTCACGGTATTCACATAACCAGTGTTGTCTCGAAGTTCCGTGATGTTAATTGATGGATAATGCGTGGCCGGGTTATGTTTTAAATCTATCAGAGGTGGGTAATATCCAGAAGAAAATTTGCGTGTTTATAACCCTAACGACACAGCTCTCCGGCAGAGCTATAACCCTAACAATCAGCGCGTATAACCCTACCGATGAAGAATTTCAAAAGAAGAATAGACACATTGATTTTTTTGCGTGTTGAATCTTCTCATTTTATTGCACGTAAGAGTGTGGCTTCAACCAAAATAATAACATGGTTAAACAAAACGATGTCATGTATGTTTTTAGATCTACTTTATAATATTCGTGGTTATATTTCATCCCCAACAAGTCGGCTGTAGATATGGTAATACTCTTGTTCATTTACTAGTATTTATTTTGCAATTCTATCAGGCGGTCTGACGCCAAGTTTTTCAAACACACATAAATTTCACATGAATTTTGTTCTATTCACAAACAATAATATTCTCAAACAATAATATTACTACATAATATTCTCTTAATATATACTATAATATTACTACATCTATATGTAGGTATAGCAATGGAAGTAACAAATATATGCCTCTAATATTGCGATGTTTGTACTTATCTGAGACGTGTCAGGATTGTACACTTCAGAAGAGATCTGAGAGACATGAATTTTGTACATTTTCTTTGCCTCGAACCCTCATACCGGCCATGGCCATCTTGCAATTTCAATAGTATAACTTGTCTTTGACAATATTTTCATAAAATATAATTCCAATATATTTATGCTATCGTATATTCCTTCCGTGTTAATCATGAGATGAATCAACAAAGTTGATCAACAAAGTCCCATAAAGGCACCTCCGAAATACGTAAAAGTTTATATAAAAGTATATCATGGTACAACTCAGAAGTGATCTGGGAGACATCAGTTTTTAAATTTCCCCCCACCCCCTAAATTTTGAAATGGGCTGCTATAGATATCATCGAAAAGAATGAAAAAACTGAAAATTGGCGTTTGACTCACTGGTGAAGTATACAAGTCATAATACGATACTATTCACCATCACAAAAATATCAGCAAAAACAGTGTAAGCGAGTGTAACATAGAATATGTGTGACATAGTATATGTTTTTGAGTATATGTACATTATATACATTCAAACTTGAAACTGTTGTTAGTACCATCAGATTTTTAAAATTCATGATCTCTGCCAAATTGTCAGATGGTCAGAATAAATGGTATCACAATTACTGTACTCCTCAAGTGTTCGTTTTTCTGCAGATTTAATTGATTCTTAAAGCTATAATCACTTTTAGAATTGACAAAAATTATTCATTCAATGGTAGCTTTATTTTGTCTATAGAATTAGAAATCGTACAAATTTGGGCCAATTACGTGCCTAAATTGAGTTGCCAATTCAAGATTCAAATTCTGGCTAGTCAATGTCGCATCAATTTTTTCCTCAAAGCGGCCCGTGGCAACCGGAAACCGGCAACTGTGGCAACCGGCAATGTAGACAGGCCGATCATTCTCTACCCACTGTTTTCATGCACGAATAACAGCAATTTTCTAAGAATCTGTGGTCGAACTGTGCATATTTCTTATATATTCCTGACTATCTCGAGATGTACTTTCAAGTTTGCGTGACAAACAAGAATGCTAAATTTGGCTGATTTTAAAATTGATTCCAACTTTAACTGTCACATCTTTCGGGTGGTAGGGTTATATCTGTTCACGGCCGTAGTATCGGTAGGGTTATAGGCAACACACGGTAGGGTTATACATGCACGAATCTGGAGATCGAGAATTCCGCCGAAATAAAACACTTCTCAACAAACAGACACGGTCTCAGACACACCAACATGTGCTTCTTGGAAGGAATAACTCATTCTGTATCAAAGGTAATTACATCCCCTCAAAATAGCCTGAAACAAATCGAAGCTTCAAACCTTCCGCCATCTTGGTATAACCCTACAGACGTCTGTAGGGTTATACGGTTCGGAGTGTGATGTTGCTGGAGCGAGAGCCCCTGTGTATCTCCGTCCGCTAGTGTATAGCGGTCCTTTCATTGGCCCATATAGTGGCCCCGCCCATAGCTTGGAATACGAGCAGTTTATAATAATTGTAGTGTTTAGTTTTGGCCTATTGAGTTTTGACTATCGACGTCTTCTAGAAAATCTAGTAACCCTTTCTTCAGATTATTGATTTCCAAGGTAATGAATTTAAATAATTGCCCTCAAGTGGAAATCAAGCAAAACTGGTATAAACAGCCGTTGGTGATTAGTATGAAATTCTGGGTAATTATAGAATAATAATTTTTGAATTGTTTACCTATATTGTTTTTAACCTACTGTCACCTTTCATTTTTCGCCTACACGAGGCATCATGTTCCATGTTCCAATGTAAAACAATGGCTGAATTTAAAGAATTCCATGAGCAGAAACCTTTTTATTGATATCTTGTGCACGTTTATGTGCTTCTCTTGTGGGTTTCGATGGTTTGCGCGATGTCAATGTAATAATGTATACTCATATATATGCTTGGTTGTATCTTGTCACATAGGCTACATTGTGTACATCTATAACTGCCTTATATGCGATGTAAAATAAACAATATTAATTAATTCATTCATTCATTCAAAATGTTTCAGGCCGCTGACGAGGTTATTGCGGAAAGAGGTAAGGCTACATGTGCTGACGAAATAGTCTTCTTACTGGAAGCCATCGAATCCGACCACACACTCACGCGTAACAAATTGCGTCAGAGATAGGACAGCGAACACGTGACTGGGGCTTGTACGCAAGCCGCACATCGGGAGGAACAGTACATGGTGTACGACAAAGTTATTACATCGATGCCCATATCACTATGTGGAGAGTGGAAGCTTTGATAGTAAATGTCTGGCAGAATGATTTCTAATCATATGATTGCGCTCCACTGCTGAGTAAATTACTTATAAAAAAGTTGTATGACTATGTCTTGAGTTTGCCTTGTAATCATATTTATGAAAATTTACTGTCCAATGATAATTTTTATTGCATAAACTAAATTGTAAATTGATGTATATAAAATGAGAAATAGAAGCACCCCTGTATTCATGTATTTCGCAAATCAGTCTGTGTATGAATAGAACATACATATGATGTATTACATATACATAATCTGATTAAGTGATTAGTATCAGCATCACAAAGCTATGGGTCACCAGCTTTTTTATTTATCTGTCCCGGCTAGTTATCTGTGCTTGTATCATCGATATTCACACGATAGTTGTTATCAAGAGATGCATTCGCCCACCTGCTATTCATCCCATATTTACCCACCCGCTGATTTAGTAGTGTAGCAGTTATGTAAAGCTCGCTGACTTGAGCATGTTCATCTGTGTATATAATTATTGTATATAATTAAAGATTATTGTTACATGCATGGTATGGCATGAACTTTATTGCAATCCTGGATTTATCATGCACTTTTATTGATTATCATTCAACGCTGGTATTTTTTCACTTGATGGCAAATGCTTGATGGACGTGAATAAATGTTTTCACACTTGAAATTCTTGTATGTTATGAATTTTAATTCAGCATACATTATTTTGCTTAAATTGGATGATACATGACTGTTAAGTGCAGGCCCTCTGATATTTGTACACTTCCATATACTGATGAAACCCTTGTCGCTCTTGCTTCTTCCAATTTCAGTGCTACCAGCAGGGTTATATATAAAACGATCAACATTCCGATGACAAAAGTATGCAAACGTATGAAATGAAATAAGTCGCACGACGACAAAATATAGAATATTTTTAACAACGAGAAACATCTTGATACGAATACGTCAAAGTGTGGCAATCATAATAATCGAATAATATAATGCTACGATTTGTGCTAATTTTAAATATAAGTAAGATTTCCGGAGAAAACACAAGCCCCAAAGTGTGGGAAGACTAATACAGTCAACAACTATAACGCTTTCAAGAAGTATCATCTGTCAGCAATGTTCATACAATTTCTTTGTATGACCCATGATCCTACACAACAAAAAAACACCCACCTTGCCCATTCTAGATATTTACAGGAGTATCAGGCCTGGATTCCGCCCCGAATTATTGCATTAATGCAACTTAACCCTGGCTGGAGATTGTGCTACAAAACATATCTAGCATTGTTACCCAGTGCATAAAAATGCTGGCACGCATTAATAATAGCGAATATTAATCATGCATAAATAATAGATGAATAAATATTAGTGAACACATAAAAATTTATGTAAAATCAAGAAGCCATCGAAGAAATAAAGTGAATGTAAGTATCAATCTATCACCACCAATAGTCAGATGCTTTACCACCAATGCGTGCTCAATTCTGATATCTCGAACAGAATCGAGCCTAAACCCTGAAAAGCTTCATCACGATTTGTCGTTTGTGAATCCAAGAAATGACTACGATGTCCTTACATACTGAAATGTACAAAACTTGTTCCAGACCATTCTGTTTATATTGTATTGGAAGTAAGGAATCTGAGTGATCATCTTGCTTATATGTGCTTTCAGAGGGAAACATCGGATAAAATACATAACATAGCTGAACTCAGCTATTGACGGACATGACAGGATATATAAAGAGAATCGAAATATCTTTGATATCATTTTCAAGTGAATTCCAAAGTTTATTTGCCTGATACCAAAAATGCATTCTGCTGATACATAATCGTCTCTAATCTGTTGCTGTCTGTTCTAAAGTTCTGTTGTTGCAGAATAGCTGGGCCCTAACTTATACATTTATATACTTCCAGTAAAATACATCTCAATCTTCTTACGTATACATGAGTTGGATAAACCTATAACTTATGTCTTAGATTACTATAGTCAGAATCATGATCACTGTACACAAATATTGAAGCCTGCCTTTGCAGTTTAATTCCTTGTCATACTACCCCTATACTTCAGAAGTGTCACACAGTAGAGCAATAGTCAAAGACGGAATGAGTGAAAGAGAAACTTATTTTGTTCACCTAGATTTATCACACAGACAGTCTATACATATGATATATGATTATGCTATTTCTTTCCTGTTTTTTCTTTTCCCACGATATTCAAAATTCAGATTTACATCAAAATATACAGCCGAATGCATGAATGTTGGAAGAGAGGCGAATCCCGACAAAACGTTCATATCCGCATTATCTTCTCCAGGACAGACACTGTGCGAAATTTAGTTACACTGTACACCTACAGAATCAGCATAAAGTAGTCAACAACCGAACAAGAACATTTTGAAATGAAAAATGTCACCATCAATAAATTGTAGATATACATTGGACAAATAATGGCGAGAATTCCCTTCATAATATTTTTCTACTGGGAATATACGTGTGTTTATTTTGCAATAATGTAACTGTGTTATGTTTATCCATATCCATATATTATCCATATATTTTTGACATAATAAATATGTAGGATTTAATATGTGATCCTTTGTAATAACATAAAGTAATTTATTCACTATGGGAAAGCTGTTTTATGTACACATGTATTGTAGAAAGGTCAGTTCTGTGGATCAAGAGCTGAACATGCAAGGGTTTTCCCATGATTGATGGTTGGTAAGTCATGCAAATTTCGAATTAGAAATTTTCCAGGTGGAGTAGGTGTGTGACAAACACCGAATCAGAACCAAATCTCACAACCCAATAGGATACTGAGTTCATGATATGAGTTTATGCTAAATTTATCGTCCACCAGCAGTACCAGCGGCTCAATAGTAATAATATATATCTAGCTATTATCACCAAAACAACAACACGGTGATGATGGTAAATATAACAGATCATTTTAGTACAATGCATTTGCATACATGTCATATTTTATTGACAATAATATAGAGTGGTATAGATGGAAAGGAAATACAAAAATGCAAGCATCATCTTGTGAAAACATTGATATCTTAACACAATGTGGTAAGCACGTGTGTGCTGCGTTTGCCTGTACGTATGTGTGTTGCAATCATACATGTAAATCCACGTGAATAGATCAAGGTTCCGTTTCGAACGTGTTTCTGAAGTTTTATAGAGGAATCATCGCCGTTAAATCGCCAAAGTCATGACTTAAATATCGCATACATAACAATACAACTATTATACTTTGAACAATACATTTATGATTATGTAATGTTGCCCGATTTAGTTGTCAGCCTATAAACTAATAGTTCAAAGGATAGAAGAACAAATATGCAAATGATGTATGTGCACAATCGCTAGCAGACAACGGAAGCACATGGTGATATGTGATCTAATTTGTTATTGTGATATATGTAGATATATGTCAGCAAATTGACTTTCTGTAGCGATTGGCGTCATATGTTGCGAACAGCCTTTTGTATTCTACTTTCAGAATTGGACCCATACCTATATGTATATTTACCCATTTATATATTTTTCTGATCATTGAACGGACATGATCTCGCTGTGGCTGTGTCCTTATCACCTTTTTCGTAACATTTCAATTGTCATGAAACAAATGAAATAACTATTGAGCAAACTTATATTTCTTATTTGAACACGTATTCAATATTGTAATGATTCAATATCGATAAATACAGTCGCTCGATTGGAAACTACAAATATTTATGGCAAATTTTGACCTGACCGAGCGAGTTGCCAGTGGTTATAAACAGACTTCATGTGCCCAAGCAACCAGAGAGGGTGGGGCGCTAGTGTTTGGTGAGCGAGTAATTAGGGGTCACTGGTACATCAAAAGACAGGCCTAAATGTATGTATGTACCTATGTGAATATACACTCAATGTACATGCATCTACATGAATGTTCAACAAGTGGCATGTGTCGGACCTACAGCGCTGGACAAATCGACTGCCATAGTGGGTAAGGACTTGTGAACTCGTTCCGGAACAAAACATGTCTTCAATGAATAAACATGAAATACACACAAATTCTTCCTAACGGTTAATGTCAGTTTCAAATTGATCCCTCGTATAGACAGGGTACAACATATCCCCAAAGTCCTAAAAGTCAGGTTGTAAGGTTTAATAATGACATAAGTTCTAAGAAAGAAAACCAATAAAAGCTCACAGCGTGTAAACAAATTAGATAAGCTCTTCCTGATATGACCCTGGGGAGTCTTATCTCGGAGAGAGCCAGCCTACCGGAGGTAGATCCAGACCCGACACGGGGGAATATCCAGGTGTTATGTTTAGGCCCTATGGCATATTTTGTTTGATGAAACCCAGAACCAGACAGTTTTATGATCCGCGTGTTGGAAGGGGAGGCGAGATGTGTCCAAACATTCAATTTCACAGAACTATCACCATATGGCAGTTATATTGGGAGTGAAATTCCAATGTACGACCTAAATAGCGTACATGTAAATATAGTAAATTTTTAGGATAAATGATCGAAACACATGTGTATTTGCACATAAAAACAATATTATGGACGTAATGCAATTGATCAATATATTCCTAACATCGGTGAAATAGAAAACAAGGGCCACTGGCCTCAAAGGAAGAGCTTCGAAAATGTTTGCACAGAACTATTTAAAAACCCTTGAATATTGTATTTGATTTGGTACATATATGTTGTGGCCATACTGTAACTCTACTGGGCAGAATCTATACCTTGTTGGGCCAATAAATTTGTCATGTAACTATTTTCTTGTCATGTAACTATTTTTATTGTGGTCAATAATAGACTTAACTAGTAAAACTAATGATAACCTATTCGGTTAGTCATGACTGGATAGAACTTTTTAGGGCCCGAGTGAGTCGGAAATTTCCGAACCGGGTACCTGTGTCGTCTGACCCGACCCGTCCAAATATATAGCAAAATTTGAATGATACTCACTGAAGCAATTTGTAATACGTAAACGCCAGACATTGATCTTTGACACATATTATTTGTTTCGTCAGTAATTACCAGTATTTTCAAGTTTGAGAAAGATCACAATGTCATGACCTCATAAAACTATCGTTTTTTTTCCTGATGATTTCCTTGTCATTTTTGTGATTTTACTAGTGTTTATCACAAATATTCAAAACTATATATTTATTTGTTCTCAAATACGAGTAACAAAATTCCGATCCAGGTAATTGTATGACCCGCCCCGAATTTGGGTACCTGTCGACTCGTCTGGGCCCCAGAACCTTTACATTGTTGAACCCAATAATAAATGTTTCTTGTAATAATTATTTTTATTGTGGCCAATAAGACTTAATCAATAAAACTAATGTTACTTATTCCGTTACAGCCATGAAATCTCTACAAGTCAGAAGCTTTACGTATACTTATTGAACACGTTTAAAAATCACCCGACTATTTTTGGGACCAATGTGTAAGATTTTCAAGGTTCTGATTATGTTTTTCTGATTTAGGAAGCACAATGTTTTTTGAGCCTTTAGTCTTAGATTTAAATTTCTTTATGGATTTTTTTTCAGTGTTTTGATTTGTACTGCAGAGACATTTCAGTAATTGTCTGCATTTCCAATAATTCATGACATGTATGAAAGCTTTTTTCATCAATGCGATCATGTTTCTCCTTGCCCAAATGTTGGTTTGAAGATCAGCGTACATGTTGTGTCAGTGTGCAGTGTGTAGTGTCAGCTGCCAAATACTGAAGTAGCCCAGGCACACCCCCACCCCGAATCGCCGCTCGTGTGACTGCTATCAAAATCAGCACTGACAATTCTCGTCGGCAATATGAAACTATCATAAACATGATAAAAGTGCTAGATCTAGTATCCATTTGTTTCTGCTTATTTTAGGAGGAAACTAAGTTTTTTCCCGTGTAAAACCTCCGCAAATCTGCCAAGTTTTGTTTGTTTGTTTCCGACTGTTCCTTTTAGTCAAATCTCGTTGAAATCTCGCTTCACTTCAATGGCATTTTTAATTAAATTCCCCCATAAACAAGCTTTCGGTGGTGATATTTTTATGAAGTATTACCAGTGAAGTAGGAAAGAGTCATAGAAAAGACCATTTATTTGGGTCGTAACAAGTATTTCCACAAATACCGCACTCAGTTGGGAGTTCTATGGTTGGACGATCTCTTGGCGGCTGGCATTTTGACCTTGACCCTGCAGCAATTTTTTGGGGCAGTACGCTAATTGGCGGGACTCGCTCACGTGATCATTTGCATATCATTATATCCACGTGTATTTCATAAACATGTGGGTGTGTCCGCCAGGACAGCTTCCCGATTGGACAATTCAGTGACTCTCTGGCTGGCGGGCCGACTGCCGTGACTGCTTATCGGGGCCACACGAGAATTGAATTTGCCCACTGGAATATGGAATACCACCACTAACACATAATTATTATGTTGCCATATCAACTTGTCTTTCATTGTTGCAATACCATACTGTATCTATATATTGTGCGGAATGTATATCCAAAACTTTGAGTGCATATGATTGCAAGAAAGCACTGTTCCAGTGGAGATCAAAACGGGAGTGGTGATGGGTATGAAACGGTGACATACAAAAAAAAAAACGGTCGGAACACACGTCTCCTGGGATTATTATCGCTAATAACTTATTACATTAACCATGATTAGGTACACGGGCGTCATTTTCCTCCCAACGGGCCCCGGGCCCTCCCAATTAGCCACAGTTGAATAGCCTGTTGTGGTTCCAAGTGGCACTTTCAAGAATGTAAACAAAAGAAAAAATTCAAAAATCCAAAAAAAACCAACATCATAGAATAGCAACAACGGGAATGAGGTGGAGGGAAATAAAGAACGGCGGTAAATTGTTAATGTTGGCATGTTGTATTGTCTCGTAAGGACAGGGTTCAAAATGGTTTTGGGGTTTTTTAGTGTACATTGCAACCACTTTGGTTAGTTTGGTCGTAATTACCTACAAACATTATCATTCTCATTATTGCAGTTACATACGATGAGTACACAACGACTGGTGCCACTCCGCCTCCTGAAGTTTCAGGCATAGGTATATAGTTCTATAACGAGGTTTTCTATTTTTAATTGAATGCTTGGTATAGGGAAGGATTTTATCACAGGTATCTCTTTCATTGTGAGATTCCACCTGTTGTTGGCCTGCCCCTATCAGGCGGTACATGGCCAATAACGATCGCTCGGCACATCCTCTAAACACACAGAGAAAACGATAGTTAAACCAATGTTTTTTACGACTGGAGCCGCTAATCTCCTGCGGATAACTTGTTATCTGTAGCATCTCTTTCAAGTGCGATAAGAGTGCGTGTGTATATTTGCGTTCATAGGGGAAACAGAAGTATAGGATCATTCTGCATGGACTGCTATGCACATGTATCATGATGTTCCGACGTACACTGTAAACATTATATAGAAATAATCGAAATGCTACTGTACTCATAATAATTATCAAAATCCATGATTGGGTGTAGTTCTTTGCACGTAGTATAGCATATTGCATATTGACCTGTGAACTATAAATGTGGCATTGTAAGAACTGATATATCTACATGTATATATTAGGGATGTATATTACGGGTATATCCACGGCTAGCCAAAGCCCATCCTGGCATTTAATTCCAGAATTAAATTTTAATATTTATTTCTCACTTTTAAAATTCAATTCCGGGTCTATACTTGATATATATACTTGATATTTAATTACGGGTCTTACATATAACATTCCAGGTTTTTTATATATTTTATTCTCAATTTCAAGTGAGTAAATAATCATTCATAACCAAACGCTACTCGTTTCGGTTTTCCCCATTCTATTCAAGTCATGATAAAACAGTATAATTCGTGCTAAAACAATATATTTTAGAATTTAATTTAATTCGGTAATTTAATCATATCACTATGGTGGTTCTCTTAGGACATTGCTTTTTTATTTTTAATTTCAAAAAGTTTGAAATATTTGTAGGGCGTATTTAATGATTTTATTTGCGTATTTAATATTGTATATGTATTTAATAATTAATTATGCATACTTAATATTTTATATGCATATTCAATCATTTATTATGCGTATTTAATATTTTTTATGCATATTTATTATTGTTTACCCATATTTAATCATTTATTACGTGTATTTAATATTTTATACGCGTATTCAATATTTTATTTGTGTATATAATAATTTATTATGCATACTTATTATTTTATACGCATATATAATCATTTATTACGCATATTTAATATTTTACATGCATAGTTAATCATTTAATATGTGTATTCAATTTTTTAATGTGTATTCGAAATTTTCAATGATAAATTTTTAATTATAATAAATTATTAAGTACGCATACAAAATAATAAATATGCGTAATAAATGATTAATACGCATATAAAATATTAAATACACGTATAAAATATTAAATACACTTAATAAATGATTAAATACACGTATTTGATATTACATATGTATAAAAAATATTAAATACATGTAATGCGTATAGAATATTAAATACATGTAATATATGATTAAAAATAATAAATAATAAATGATTACATACCCGTATAAAATATTAAATATGCGTATTAAATAATTAAATACCCGTATAAATTATTAAAAACCCGTATTAAATCATTAAATACACATATAAAGTGATTAAATACGTGCCACAAATATTTCAAACTTTTTTTTAAAAAACAAAAAAGCAATGTCCTATACGAGCCACCGTATATCACCACGTCTGGAATAAAATCAAGTATATAATCAGGTTTGTCATTTTCTTTTTCGTAAAAAAAACATCTGCAGATTTGTGCAATATAATTCGCAAAAACAATTATAGTTCAGTACAAAAATGTCATTATTTTGACGATATAATTCGCACAAAATTATATGATTCTCGAAGAAGATTGTTTTAATAATTTAATTCACTAATTCATTTGTTCTAGCGATTTTATTTGCGAGGAAAATAATATTATTGGCCTCTTACGAAGGTGAACAAAGTACGATATTTTATTCCTCAAAACTGAGGAATATTCATTGCAAACATTGAATCCTTTTATGAACGTGTTTATTATTTTAGGTGCATATTCACTGCATTATTAAAATAAGATTAATCATGCATGAAAAATAATTGAATATGCAAAAAAAATATTGTGCACATCAGTATGCATACAAAAATTTAATAATGAAGAAAAAGGATTAGGAAGGTGTATAAATTATAAAATATTCTTATGAAATTACTAAACACGTGTATTGAATAAGTCTTTTTTTCCTAATTAAGCAAAGTGTCATACAAGCCACCGTAGCTATATCCGTATTAATATTTTATTACAAATATTTAATTATTGTATACGTATATTAAATATTTCGGATGCATATACTCATTTATTACGCGAAATTATTATTTGATACATGTAATTACCATTAACTCTGTATAAAAAGCATTATATATGTATACAAAATTTAAATACATGTAAAAATTCCAAATACATGTATTAAATGATTGATAGGCGTATGAGACAGTATTATGTGTATAAAAAATTAAATATGCACAAGAATTTATTATCGAGGCATGAAAAACAAAACAAATGCATAATTGATCATTGAATATTCGTATAAATCACCAATAGTGTCATATTTCACCCTTTTGGAAAAATAGGAAGATTATGAGACGGGTTGGAGAACTTTTGCCACTGGAAACACCTTGTCAGATAGAAGCAGTCGTACATATATGTGTTGTTAACTTCATGTATACAATTTTATAGGAGTGTTATGTTCGAGTGCTATGTATTTCAGCACGTTCAGATCGATTTGCCATTTCCAATATCTGATCAATGTTACAATATTCTTATTTTAACCAATCTCGATCTCCCATGCATTACGAGGAAAATAAAAATTTCACAGTAAAACACAAACAAGCAATACTCTTTGGCATAGTTTCTACAGGCCACCGTATAATTGTGGACTGCCGGAATCCTCAGTGCGAGACAAGGAGAGGCATTCCCCGATCTGTTTATAACTATAACCTCCCTACCTGATTTGGCTTGAGCTAATTCTATCATCTACAATCACCAGAGAGCAGCACTGATGATGTCCACCTGGTACGACTGTATGGGCACCAGATATATTACAGTATACGCATAAGACGATCTGGTACCCATTATCATGGGGACCAGGTTTCGACCTGGTACTCATCTTATCGTACCAGATGTATGAATCGGGTGGTGATTCACATCGCAGCCAAGAATGTGTACATGTCGGGTACGTTGCGGCGGCCCTAGACCTTCAGTGTTGTGATGTGACTGGGCAGTGGGATAAAGCTGACCTCGGGGACGAGGTCTCTCCGAAAGAAGAAAGCACTGGAGCGTTATGAGGTGGTGGCTACATTAGTAGTGACACCACAATTATAGAGCGAACGTGCGTACAGGTTAATCAGACATTCGGTGACACTTCAGTAATGGGGTATACCACTTAAATCGTGGGGTCGCCGAACCTTACATTGGCGCCTGACCTTTCGAACCACTGTGTGTTTCTCGGCGTCGCTCCCGGGTCGGCACCTCACTGTGATTCACATCGCAGCCAAGAATGTGTACATATCGGGTACGTAGCGGCGGCTCTAGACCTTCAATGTTGTGATGTGACTGGGCAGTGAGATATAGCTGACCTCGCCGACGAGGTCTCCCCGAAAGGGGAAAGCACTGGAGCGTTATGACGTGGTGGCTACATTAGTAGTGACCCCACAATTATAGAGCGATCGTGCGGACAGGTTAATAAGGTCGGCCCCTCACTGTGATTCACATCGCAGCCAAGAATGTGTACATATCGGGTACGTTGCCGCGGCCCTAGACCTTCAGTGTTGTGATGTGACTGGGCAGTGAGATATAGCTGACCTCGGGGACGAGGTCTCTCCGAAAGGGGAAAGCACTGGAGCGTTATGACGTGGTGGCTACATTAGTAGTGACACCACAATTATAGAGTGAGCGTGCGGACAGGTTAATAAGACATTCGGTGACACTTCAGTAATGGGGTATACCTCTTAAATCGTGGGGTCGCCGAACCCTACATTGGCGCCCGACCTTTCGAAACACTGTGGGTTTCTCGGCGTCGCTCCCGGGTCGGCCCCTCACTGTGATTCACATCGCAGCCAAGAATGTGTACATATTAGGTACGTTGCCGCGGCCTTAGACCTTCAGTGTTGTGATGTGACTGAGCAGTGGGATATATCTGACCTCGGGGACCAGGTTTCTCCGAAAAGGGAAAGCACTGGAGCGTTATGACGTGGTGGCTACATAGGTAGTGACACCACAATTATAGAGCGAACGTGCGGACAGGTTAATAAGGTCGGCCCTTCACTGTGATTCACATCGCAGCCAAGAATGTGTACATATCGGGTACGTTGAAGCGGCCCTAGACCTTCAGTGTTGTGATGTGACTGGGCAGTGAGATATAGCTGACCTCGAGGACGAGGTCTCTCCGAAAAGGGAAAGCACTTGAGCGTTATGACGTGGTGGCTACATTAGTAGTGACACCACAATTATAGAGCGAACGTGTGGACAGGTTAAAAAGAGATTCGGTGACACTTCAGTAATGGGGTATACTTCTTAAATCGTGGGGGCGCCGAACCTTACATTGGCGCCTGACCTTTCGAACCACTGTGGGTTTCTCGGCGTCGCTCCCGGGTCGGCCCTTCACTGTGATTCACATCGTAACCAAGAATGTGTACATATCGGGTACGTTGCCGCGGCCCTAGACCTTCAGTGCTGTGATGTGACTGGGCAGTGAGATATAGCTGACCTCGGGGACGAGGTCTGTCCGAAAAGGGAAAGCACTGGAGCGTTATGACGTGGTGGCTACATTAGTAGTGACACCACAATTATAGAGCGAGCATGTGGAGAGGTTAATAAGACATTCGGTGACACATCAGTAATGGGGTATACCTCTTAAATAATGAAGGCGCCGAACCTTATATTGGCGCCTGACCTTTCGAACCACTGTGGGTTTCTCGGCGTCGCTCCCGGGTCGGCACCTCACTGTGATTCACAGCGCAGCCAAAAATGTGTACATATCGGGTACGTTGCCGCGGCCCTAAACCTTCAGTGTTGTGATGTGACTGGGCAGTGAGATATAGCTGACCTCGGGGACGAGGTCCCTTCGAAAAGGGAAAGCACTGGAGCGTTATGACGTGGTGGCTACATTAGTAGTGACACCACAATTATAGAGCGAGCGTGCGGAGAGGTTAATAAGACATTCGGTGACACTTCAGTAATGGGGTATACCTCTTAACTAGTGGGGGCGCCGAACCTTACATTGGCGCCTGACCTTTCGAACCACGGTATGTTTCTCGGCGTCGATCCCGGGTTGGCCCCTCACTGTGATTCACATCGCAGCCAAGAATGTGTACATATCGGGTACGTTGCGGCGGCCCTAGACCTTCAGTGTTGTGATGTGACTGGGCAGTGAGATACAGCTGACCTCGAAGACGAGGTCTCTCCGAAAGGGGAAAGCACTGGAGCGTTATGACGTGGTGGCTACATAAGTAGTGACACCACAATTATAGAGCGAACGTGCGGACAGGTTAATAAGGTCGGCCCCTCACTGTGATTCACATCGCAGCCAAGAATGTGTACATATCGGGTACGTTGCCGCTGCCCTAGACCTTCAGTGTTGTGATGTGACTGGGCAGTGAGATATAGCTGACCTCGGGGACGAGGTCTCTCCGAAAAGGGAAAGCACTGGAGCGTTATGACGTGGTGGCTACATTAGTAGTGACACCACAATTATAGAGCGAGCGTACGGACAAGTTAATAAGACATTCGGTGACACTTCAGTAATGGGGTATACCTCTTAAATCGTGGATTCGCCGAACCTTACATTGGCGCCTGACCTTTCGAACCACTGTGGGTTTCTCTGCGTCGCTCCCGGGTTGGCCCCTCACTGTGATTCACATCGCAGCCAAGAATGTGTACATATCGGGTACGTTGCGGCGGCCTTAGACCTTCAGTGTTGTGATGTGACTGGGCAGTGGGATATAGCTGACCTCGGGGACGAGGTCTCTCCGAAAGAAGAAAGCACTGGAGCGTTATGGTACGTTGCCGCGGCCCTAGACCTTCAGTGTTGTGATGTGACTGGGCAGTGAGATACAGCTGACCTCGGGGACGAGGTCTCTCCGAAAGGGGAAAACATTTGAGCGTTATGACGTGTTGGCTACATCAGTAGTGACACCACAATTATAGAGCGAATGTGCGGACATGTTAATAAGACACTCGGTGACACTTCAGTAATGGGGTATACCTCTTAAATCGTGGGTTCGCCGAACCTTACATTGGCGCCTGACCTTTCGAACCACAGTGGGTTTCTCGGCGTCGCTCCCGGGTCGGCCCCTCACTGTGATTCACATCGCAGCCAAGAATGTGTACATATCGGGTACGTTACGGCGGCCTTAGACCTTCAGTGTTGTGATGTGACTGGGCAGTGGGATATAGCTGACCTCGGGGACGAGGTCTCTTCGAAAGGGGAAAGCACTGGAGCGTTATGACGTGGTGGCTATATTAGTAGTGACACCACAATTATAGAGCGAGCGTGCGGAGAGGTTAATAAGACATTCGGTGACACTTCAGTAATGGGGTATATCTCTTAAATCGTGGGGGCGCCGAACCTTACATTGGCGCCTGACCTTTCGAACCACGGTATGTTTCTCGGCGTCGATCCCGGGTCGGCCCCTCACTGTGATTCACATCGCAGCCAAGAATGTGTACATATCGGGTACGTTGCCGCGGCCCTAGACCTTCAGGGTTGTGATGTGCCTGGGCAGTGAGATATAGCTGAAAGGGGAAAGCACTTGAGCGTTATGACGTGGTGGCTACATTAGTAGTGACACCACAATTATAGAGCGAACTTGCAGACAGGTTAATAAGAGATTCGGTGACACTTCTGTAATGGGGTATACTTCTTAAATCGTGGGGGCGCCGAACCTTACATTGGCGCCTGACCTTTCGAACCACTGTGGGTTTCTCGGCGTCGCTCCCGGGTCGGCCCCTCACTGTGATTCACATCGCAGGCAAGAATGTGTACATATCGGGTACGTTGCCGCGGCCCTAGATCTTCAGTGTTGTGATGTGACTGGGCAGTGAGATATAGCTGACCTCGGGGACGAGGTCTCTCCGAAAAAGGAAAGCACTGGAGCGTTATGACGTGGTGGCTACATTAGTAGTGACACCACAATTATAGAGCGAACGTGCGGACAGGTTAATAAGGTCGGCCCCTCACTGTGATTAACATCGCAGCCAAGAATGTGTACATATCAGGTACGTTGCCGCGGCCCTAGACCTTCAGTGTTGTGATGTGACTGGGCAGTGAGATATAGCTGACCTCGGGGACGAGGTCTCTCCGAAAAGGGAAAGCACTGGAGCGTTATGACGTGGTGGCTACATTAGTAGTGACACCACAACTATAGAGCGAACGTGCGGACAGGCTAATAAGAGATTCGGTGACACTTCAGTAATGGGGTATACTTCTTAAATCGTGGGGGCGCCGAACCTTACGTTGGCGCCTGTCCTTTCGAACCACTGTGGGTTTCTCGGCGTCGCTCCCGGGTCGGCCCCTCACTGTGATTCACATCGCAGCCAAGAATGTGTACATATCGGGTACGTTGCAGCGGCCCTAGATCTTCAGTGTTGTGATGTGACTGGGCAATGAGATATAGCTGACCTCGGGGACGAGGTCTCTCCGAAAAGGGAAAGCACTGGAGCGTTATGACGTGGTGGCTACATTAGTAGTGACACCACAAATATAGAGCGAGCGTGCGGAGAGGTTAATAAGACATTCGGTGACACTTCAGTAATGGGGTATACCTCTTAAATCGTGGAGGCGCCGAACCTTACATTGGCGCCTGACCTTTCGAACCACGGTATGTTTCTCGGCGTCGCTCCAGGGTCGGCACCTCACTGTGATTCACATCGCAACCAAAAATGTGCACATATCGGGTACGTTGTCGCGGCCCTAGACCTTCAGTGTTGTGATGTGACTGGGCAGTGAGATATAGCTGACCTCGGGGACGAGGTCTCTCCGAAAGGGGAAAACATTTGAGCGTTATGACGTGTTGGCTACATCAGTAGTGACACCACAATTATAGAGCGAATGTGCGGACATGTTAATAAGACATTCGGTGACACTTCAGTAATGGGGTATACGTCTTAAATCGTGGAGTCGCCGAACCTTACATTGGCGCCTGACCTTTCGAACCACTGTGGGTTTCTCTGCGTCGCTCCCGGGTCGGCCCCTCATTGTGATTCACATCGCAGCCAAGAATGTGTACATATCGGGTACGTTGCGGCGGCCTTAGACCTTCAGTGTTGTGAGGTGACTGGGCAGTGGGATATAGCTGACCTCGGGGACGAGGTCTCTCCGAAAGAAGAAAGCACTGGAGCGTTATGGTACGTTGCCGCGGCCCTAGACCTTCAGTGTTGTGATGTGACTGGGCAGTGAGATACAGCTGACCTCGGGGACGAGGTCTCTCCGAAAGGGGAAAACATTTGAGCGTTATGACGTGTTGGCTACATCAGTAGTGACACCACAATTATAGAGCGAATGTGCGGACATGTTAATAAGACATTCGGTGACACTTCAGTAATGGGGTATACCTCTTAAATCGTGAGGTCGCCGAACCTTACATTGGCGCCTGACCTTTCGAACCACGGTGGGTTTCTCGGCGTCGCTCCCGGGTTGGCGCCTCACTGTGATTCACAGCGCAGCCAAAAATGTGTACATATCGGGTACGTTGCCGCGGCCCTAGATCTTCAGTGTTGTGATGTGACTGGGCAGTGAGATATAGCTGACCTCGGGGACGAGGTCTCTCCGAAAAGGGAAAGCACTGGAGCGTTATAACGTGGTGGCTACATTAGTAGTGACACCACAATTATAGAGCGAACGTGCGGACAGGTTAATAAGGTCGGCCCCTCACTGTGATTCACATCGCAGCCAAGAATGTGTACATATCGGGTACGTTGCGGCGGCCTTAGACCTTCAGTGTTGTGATGTGACTGGGCAGTGAGATATAGCTGACCTCGGGGACGAGGTCTCTCCGAAAGGGGAAAACATTTGAGCGTTATGACGTGTTGGCTACATCAGTAGTGACACCACAATTATAGAGCGAATGTGCGGACATGTTAATAAGACATTCGGTGACACTTCAGTAATGGGGTATACGTCTTAAATCGTGGAGTCGCCGAACCTTACATTGGCGCCTGACCTTTCGAACCACTGTGGGTTTCTCTGCGTCGCTCCCGGGTCGGCCCCTCATTGTGATTCACATCGCAGCCAAGAATGTGTACATATCGGGTACGTTGCGGCGGCCTTAGACCTTCAGTGTTGTGAGGTGACTGGGCAGTGGGATATAGCTGACCTCGGGGACGAGGTCTCTCCGAAAGAAGAAAGCACTGGAGCGTTATGGTACGTTGCCGCGGCCCTAGACCTTCAGTGTTGTGATGTGACTGGGCAGTGAGATACAGCTGACCTCGGGGACGAGGTCTCTCCGAAAGGGGAAAACATTTGAGCGTTATGACGTGTTGGCTACATCAGTAGTGACACCACAATTATAGAGCGAATGTGCGGACATGTTAATAAGACATTCGGTGACACTTCAGTAATGGGGTATACCTCTTAAATCGTGAGGTCGCCGAACCTTACATTGGCGCCTGACCTTTCGAACCACGGTGGGTTTCTCGGCGTCGCTCCCGGGTTGGCGCCTCACTGTGATTCACAGCGCAGCCAAAAATGTGTACATATCGGGTACGTTGCCGCGGCCCTAGATCTTCAGTGTTGTGATGTGACTGGGCAGTGAGATATAGCTGACCTCGGGGACGAGGTCTCTCCGAAAAGGGAAAGCACTGGAGCGTTATAACGTGGTGGCTACATTAGTAGTGACACCACAATTATAGAGCGAACGTGCGGACAGGTTAATAAGGTCGGCCCCTCACTGTGATTCACATCGCAGCCAAGAATGTGTACATATCGGGTACGTTGCGGCGGCCTTAGACCTTCAGTGTTGTGATGTGACTGGGCAGTGAGATATAGCCGACCTCGAGGACGAGGTCTCTCCGAAAAGGGAAAGCACTGGAGCGTTATGACGTGGTGGCTACATTAGTAGTGACACCACAATTATAGAGCGAACGTGCGGACAGGTTAATAAGAGATTCGGTGACACTTCAGTAATGGGGTATACTTCTTAAATCGTGGAGGCGCCGAACCTTACATTGGCGCCTGACCTTTCGAACCACTGTGGGTTTCTCGGCGTCGCTCCCGGGTCGGCCCCTCACTGTGATTCACATCGCAGCCAAGAATGTGTACATATCGTGTACGTTGCGGCGGCCTTAGACCTTCACTGTTGTGATGTGACTGGGAAGTGGGATACAGCTGACCTCGAAGACGAGGTCTCTCCGAAAAGGGAAAGCACTGGAGCGTTATGACGTGGTGGCTACATAAGTAGTGACACCACAATTATAGAGCGAGCGTGTGGAGAGGTTAATAAGACATTCGGTGACACATCAGTAATGGGGTATACCTCTTAAATCGTGAAGGCGCCGAACCTTACATTGGCGCCTGTCCTTTCGAACCACTGTGGGTTTCTCGGCGTCGCTCCCGGGTCGGCACCTCACTGTGATTCACAGCGCAGCCAAAAATGTGTGCATATCGGGTACGTTGCTGCGGCCCTAGATCTTCAGTGTTGTGATGTGACTGGGCAGTGAGATATAGCTGACCTCGGGGACGAGGTCTCTCCGAAAAGGGAAAGCACTGGAGCGTTATGACGTGGTGGCTACATTAGTAGTGACACCACAATTATAGAGCGAGCGTGCGGAGAGGTTAATAAGACATTCGGTGACACTTCAGTAATGGGGTATACCTCTTAAATCGTGGAGGCGCCGAACCTTACATTGGCGCCTGACCTTTCGAACCACGGTATGTTTCTCGGCGTCGCTCCAGGGTCGGCACCTCACTGTGATTCACATCGCAGCCAAGAATGTGTACATATCGGGTACGTTGCCGCGGCCCTAGACCTTCAGGGTTGTGATGTGACTGGGCAGTGAGATATAGCTGAAAGGGGAAAGCACTTGAGCGTTATGACGTGGTGGCTACATTAGTAGTGACACCACAATTATAGAGCGAACTTGCAGACAGGTTAATAAGAGATTCGGTGACACTTCTGTAATGGGGTATACTTCTTAAATCGTGGGGGCGCCGAACCTTACATTGGCGCCTGACCTTTCGAACCACTGTGGGTTTCTCGGCGTCGCTCCCGGGTCGGCCCCTCACTGTGATTCACATCGCAGCCAAGAATGTGTACATATCGGGTACGTTGCCACGGCCCTAGATCTTCAGTGTTGTGATGTGACTGGGCAGTGAGATATAGCTGACCTCGGGGACGAGGTCTCTCCGAAAAAGGAAAGCACTGGAGCGTTATGACGTGGTGGCTACATTAGTAGTGACACCACAATTATAGAGCGAACGTGCGGACAGGTTAATAAGGTCGGCCCCTCACTGTGATTAACATCGCAGCCAAGAATGTGTACATATCAGGTACGTTGCCGCGGCCCTAGACCTTCAGTGTTGTGATGTGACTGGGCAGTGAGATATAGCTGACCTCGGGAACGAGGTCTCTCCGAAAAGGGAAAGCACTTGAGCGTTATGACGTGGTGGCTACATTAGTAGTGACACCACAATTATAGAGCGAGCGTGCGGAGAGGTTAATAAGACATTCGGTGACACATCAGTAACGGGGTATACCTCTTAAATCGTGGTTGCGCCGAAAACTACATTGGCGCCTGACCTTTCGAACCACTGTGGGTTTCTCGGCGTCGATCCCGGGTCGGCCCCTCACTGTGATTCACATCGCAGCCAAGAATGTGTACATATCAGGTACGTTGCGGCGGCGTTAGACCTTCAGTGTTGTGATGTGACTGGGCAGTGGGATATAGCTGACCTCGGGGACGATGTCTCTCCGAAAAGGGAATGCACTGGAGCGTTATGACGTGGTGGCTACATTAGTAGTGACACCACAATTATAGAGCGAGCGTGCGGAGAGGTTAATAAGACATTCGGTGACACATCAGTAATGGGGTATACCTCTTAAATCGTGGGGGCGCCGAACCTTACATTGGCGCCTGTCCTTTCGAACCACTGTGGGTTTCTCGGCGTCGCTCCCGGGTCGGCACCTCACTGTGATTCACATCGCAGCCAAGAATGTGTACATATCGGGTACGTTGCCGCGGCGTTAGACCTTCAGTGTTGTGATGTGACTGGGCAGTGGGATATAGCTGACCTCGGGGACGAGGTCTCTCCGAAAGGGGAAAGCACTGGAGCGTTATGACGTGGTGGCTACATAAGTAGTGACACCACAATTATAGAGCGAACGTGCGGACAGGTTAATAAGGTCGGCCCCTCACTGTGATTCACATCGCAGCCAAGAATGTGTACATATCGGGTACGTTGCGGGTACGTTGCGGCAGCCTTAGACCTTCAGTGTTGTGATGTGACTGGGCAGTGAGATATAGCTGACCTCGGGACGAGGTCTCTCCGAAAAGGGAAAGCACTTGGGCGTTATGACGTGATGGCTACATCAGTAGTGACACCACAATTACAGAGCGAACGTGCGGGCAGGTTAATAAGGTCGGCCCCTCACTGTGATTCACATCGCAGCCAAGAATGCGTACATATCGGGTACGTTGCGGCGGCCCTAGATCTTCAGTGTTGTGATGTGACTGGGCAGTGAGATATAGCTGACTTCGCCCACGAGGTCTCTCCGAAAAGAAAAAAGCACTGCAGCCTTATGACCTGGTGGCTACATTAGTAGTGACACCACAATTATAGAGCGAACGTGCGGAGAGGTTAATAAGACATTCAGTGACGCTCCAGTAATGGGGTATACCTCTTAAATCGTGAGAGCGCCGAACCTTACATTGGTGCCTAACCTTTCGAACCACTGTGGGTTTCTTGGCGTCGCTCCCGGGTCGGCCCTTCCTGTGATTCACATCGCAGGCAAGAATGTGTACGTATCGGGTACGTAGCGGCGGCGCTAGATCTTCAATGTTGTGATGTGACTGGGCAGTGAGATATAGCTGACCTCGGGGACGATGTCTCTCCGAAAAGGGAATGCACTGGAGCGTTATGACGTGGTGGCTACATTAGTAGTGACACCACAATTATAGAGCGAGCGTGCGGAGAGGTTAATAAGACATTCGGTGACACATCAGTAATGGGGTATACCTCTTAAATCGTGGGGGCGCCGAACATTACATTGGCGCCTGTCCTTTCGAACCACTGTGGGTTCCTCGGCGTCGCTCCCGGGTCGGCACCTCACTGTGATTCACATCGCAGCCAAGAATGTGTACATATCGGGTACGTTGCCGCGGCACTAGATCTTCAGTGTTGTGATGTGAGGTGATGTTTAACAACAGTTTTCCTTTGAACTGCGTAATTCTGGCCTAAAAAAAGGTTTGAGGCGATGTTCAACTACAGTTTCCCTTTGATATGCCTAATTCTGGCCTAAAAAAATGTTTTTAGGCGATGTTTAACAACAGTTTTCCTTTGAACTGCCTAATTCTGGCCTAAAAAAAGGTTTGAATCGATGTTTAACAACAGTTTTCCTTTGAACTGCCTAATTCTGGCCTAAAAAAAGGTTTGAATCGATGTTTAACAACAGTTTTCCTTTGAACTGCCTAATTCTGGCCTAAAAAAAGGTTTGAATCGATGTTTAACAACAGTTTTCCTTTGAACTGCCTAATTCTGGCCTAAAAAAAGGTTTGAATCGATGTTTAACAACAGTTTTCCTTTGAACTGCCTAATTCTGGCCTAAAAAAAAGGTTTGAATCGATGTTTAACAACAGTTTTCCTTTGAACTGCCTAATTCTGGCCTAAAAAAAGGTTTGAATCGATGTTTAACAACAGTTTTCCTTTGAACTGCCTAATTCTGGCCTAAAAAAAGGTTTGAATCGATGTTTAACAACAGTTTTCCTTTGAACTGCCTAATTCTGGCCTAAAAAAAGGTTTGAATCGATGTTTAACAACAGTTTTCCTTTGAACTGCCTAATTCTGGCCTAAAAAAAGGTTTGAATCGATGTTTAACAACAGTTTTCCTTTGAACTGCCTAATTCTGGCCTAAAAAAAGGTTTGAATCGATGTTTAACAACAGTTTTCCTTTGAACTGCCTAATTCTGGCCTAAAAAAAGGTTTGAATCGATGTTTAACAACAGTTTTCCTTTGAACTGCCTAATTCTGGCCTAAAAAAAGGTTTGAATCGATGTTTAACAACAGTTTTCCTTTGAACTGCCTAATTCTGGCCTAAAAAAAGGTTTGAATCGATGTTTAACAACAGTTTTCCTTTGAACTGCCTAATTCTGGCCTAAAAAAAGGTTTGAATCGATGTTTAACAACAGTTTTCCTTTGAACTGCCTAATTCTGGCCTAAAAAAAGGTTTGAATCGATGTTTAACAACAGTTTTCCTTTGAACTGCCTAATTCTGGCCTAAAAAAAGGTTTGAATCGATGTTTAACAACAGTTTTCCTTTGAACTGCCTAATTCTGGCCTAAAAAAAGGTTTGAATCGATGTTTAACAACAGTTTTCCTTTGAACTGCCTAATTCTGGCCTAAAAAAAGGTTTGAATCGATGTTTAACAACAGTTTTCCTTTGAACTGCCTAATTCTGGCCTAAAAAAAGGTTTGAATCGATGTTTAACAACAGTTTTCCTTTGAACTGCCTAATTCTGGCCTAAAAAAAGGTTTGAATCGATGTTTAACAACAGTTTTCCTTTGAACTGCCTAATTCTGGCCTAAAAAAAGGTTTGAATCGATGTTTAACAACAGTTTTCCTTTGAACTGCCTAATTCTGGCCTGAAAAAAGGTTTGAATCGATGTTTAACAACAGTTTTCCTTTGAACTGCCTAATTCTGGCCTGAAAAAAGGTTTGAATCGATGTTTAACAACAGTTTTCCTTTGAACTGCCTAATTCTGGCCTAAAAAAAGGTTTGAATCGATGTTTAACAACAGTTTTCCTTTGAACTGCCTAATTCTGGCCTAAAAAAGGTTTGAATCGATGTTTAACAACAGTTTTCCTTTGAACTGCCTAATTCTGGCCTAAAAAAAGGTTTGAATCGATGTTTAACAACAGTTTTCCTTTGAACTGCCTAATTCTGGCCTAAAAAAAAGGTTTGAATCGATGTTTAACAACAGTTTTCCTTTGAACTGCCTAATTCTGGCCTAAAAAAAGGTTTGAATCGATGTTTAACAACAGTTTTCCTTTGAACTGCCTAATTCTGGCCTAAAAAAAGGTTTGAATCGATGTTTAACAACAGTTTTCCTTTGAACTGCCTAATTCTGGCCTAAAAAAAGGTTTGAATCGATGTTTAACAACAGTTTTCCTTTGAACTGCCTAATTCTGGCCTAAAAAAAGGTTTGAATCGATGTTTAACAACAGTTTTCCTTTGAACTGCCTAATTCTGGCCTAAAAAAAGGTTTGAATCGATGTTTAACAACAGTTTTCCTTTGAACTGCCTAATTCTGGCCTAAAAAAAGGTTTGAATCGATGTTTAACAACAGTTTTCCTTTGAACTGCCTAATTCTGGCCTAAAAAAAGGTTTGAATCGATGTTTAACAACAGTTTTCCTTTGAACTGCCTAATTCTGGCCTAAAAAAAGGTTTGAATCGATGTTTAACAACAGTTTTCCTTTGAACTGCCTAATTCTGGCCTAAAAAAAGGTTTGAATCGATGTTTAACAACAGTTTTCCTTTGAACTGCCTAATTCTGGCCTAAAAAAAGGTTTGAATCGATGTTTAACAACAGTTTTCCTTTGAACTGCCTAATTCTGGCCTAAAAAAAGGTTTGAGGCGATATTTAGCAACAGTAATTCTGGCCTAAAAAAAGGTTTTCAGGCGATGTTTAACAACAGTTTCTCTTTGAACTGCCTATTTCTGGCCTAAAAAAAGGTTTGAATCGATGTTTAACAACAGTTTTCCTTTGAACTGCCTAATTCTGGCCTAGAAAAAGGTTTGAATCGATGTTTAACAACAGTTTTCCTTTGAACTGCCTAATTCTGGCCTAAAAAAAGGTTTGAGGCGATATTTAGCAACAGTAATTCTGGCCTAAAAAAAGGTTTTTAGGCGATGTTTAACAACAGTTTCCCTTTGAACTGCCTAATTCTGGCCTAAAAAAAGGTTTGAATCGATGTTTAACAACATTTTTCCTTTGAACTGCCTAATTCTGGCCTAAAAAAAGGTTTGAATCGATGTTTAACAACAGTTTTCCTTTGAACTGCCTAATTCTGGCCTAAAAAAAGGTTTGAATCGATGTTTAACAACAGTTTTCCTTTGAACTGCCTAATTCTGGCCTAAAAAAAGGTTTGAATCGATGTTTAACAACAGTTTTCCTTTGAACTGCCTAATTCTGGCCTAAAAAAAGGTTTGAATCGATGTTTAACAACAGTTTTCCTTTGAACTGCCTAATTCTGGCCTAAAAAAAGGTTTGAATCGATGTTTAACAACAGTTTTCCTTTGAACTGCCTAATTCTGGCCTAAAAAAAGGTTTGAATCGATGTTTAACAACAGTTTTCCTTTGAACTGCCTAATTCTAGCCTAAAAAAAGGTTTGAATCGATGTTTAACAACAGTTTTCCTTTGAACTGCCTAATTCTGGCCTAAAAAAAGGTTTGAATCTATGTTTAACAACAGTTTTCCTTTGAACTGCCTAATTCTGGCCTAAAAAAAGGTTTGAATCGATGTTTAACAACAGTTTTCCTTTGAACTGCCTAACTCTGGCCTAAAAATGGTTTGAGGCGATATTTAACAACAGTAATTCTGGCCTAAAAAAAGGTTTTTAGGCGATGTTTAACAACAGTTTCCCTTTGAACTGCCTATTTCTGGCCTAAAAAAGGTTTGAATCGATGTTAAACAACAGTTTTCCTTTGAACTGCCTAATTCTGGCCTAAAAAAAGGTTTGAATCGATGTTTAACAACAGTTTTCCTTTGAACTGCCTAATTGTGGCCTAAAAAAAGGTTTGAATCTATGTTTAACTACAGTTTTCCTTTGAACTGCCTAATTCTGGCCTAAAAAAAGGTTTGAATCGATGTTTAACAACAGTTTTCCTTTGAACTGCCTAACTCTGGCCTAAAAAAAGGTTTGAGGCGATATTTAACAACAGTAATTCTGGCCTAAAAAAGGTTTTTAGGCGATGTTTAACAACAGTTTCCCTTTGAACTGCCTATTTCTGGCCTAAAAAAGGTTTGAATCGATGTTAAACAACAGTTTTCCTTTGAACTGCCTAATTCTGGCCTAAAAAAAGGTTTGAATCGATGTTTAACAACAGTTTCCCTTTGAACTGCCTAATTCTGGCCTAAAAAAAGGTTTGAATCGATGTTTAACAACAGTTTTCCTTTGAACTGCCTAATTCTGGCCTAAAAAAAGGTTTAAATCGATGTTTAACAACAGTTTTCCTTTGAACTGCCCAATTCTGGCCTAAAAAAAGGTTTGAATCGATGTTTAACAACAGTTTTCCTTTGAACTGCCTAATTCTGGCCTAAAAAAAGGTTTGAGGCGATATTTAACAACAGTAATTCTAGCCTAAAAAAAGGTTTTTAGGCGATGTTTAACAACAGTTTCCCTTTGAACTGCCTAATTCTGGCCTAAAAAAAGGTTTGAGGCGATGTTTACCAACAGTTTCCCTTTAAACTGCCTAATTCTGGCCTAAAAAAACGTTTGAGGCGATGTTTAACAACAGTTTTCCTTTGAACTGCCTAATTCTGGCCTAAAAAAAGGTCTGCCAGAGCCTGTGTCACACCACCCCAGGTGGAGAAGAGACTGGCGATCCACAGGGCTTGCGCCCCCGAGTCAGCAACTATCTCTCCCCCAGCCCGGGCCCCCAATGGAAATCGTCCCCAGGGCCCGCGAGGGCCTTACCCAAGACACAGGGACGTAAAGCTCATGGCGAGCCTCTCGTCCTGCCTCTCGGCTTGCTCTGGGACAATCTCTCAGATCAAGCCAACGCTCGAGTATATATATCGGGCCAAGAGGCGGGAGGAGAAACTAGGTCAAACCATTGTTATAGTTTACTGGGCGCGATTGAGTACAATGCGTTGCTGGGCAACGCACGCTCCGAACTGAAGCGATCTAAAAATAGGCCGTAAAACTGGTTAGTGTTTTGCAATGACTTCTGCCGCGATCTTTGGGCTTTTTATCTGGAAGTGTTTTTGAGTGTTTTTTAACGCAATCTGAGCACTCTCAGACAACATTATTGCTTATACTTTGCAAGAAAAACATCTTCAGAATCACTAAATGTATGTAAAGTTCGGCGGGCGCCTGCTACAGGGCGTCCGGCACTACTCTACGGAACACTACCAGGTACAGTCAGCCCAGAACGAGTCCGGCCGTCATACACTACGACATAACATATGCATCCTCACCAACACCTTAACTACAACATGCATATTACACAGTTATGGTAATGTAGCCGTATGTAGAGCCCGAGATGCCATGGGAGCGGCACCACGGAACCCGTACACGTGGGCATGTTGCTGGCCGGCCTCGCCGAAGGCACTGCCACAGAGATGGAACTCTGAGCCAGCCCGACGGTCTGCCAGAGCCTGTGTCACACCACCCCGGGTGGAGAAGAGACTGGCGATCCAGAGGGCTTGCGCCCCCGAGTCAGCAACTATCTCTCCCCCAGCCCGGGCCCCCAATGGAAATCGTCCCAGGGCCCGCGAGGGCCTTACCCAAGACACAGGGACGTAAAGCTCATGGCGAGCCTCTCGTCCTGCCTCTCGGCTTGCTCTGGGACAATCTCTCAGATCAAGCCAACGCTCGAGTATATATATCGGGCCAAGAGGCGGGAGGAGAAACTAGGTCAAACCATTGTTATAGTTTACTGGGCGCGATTGAGTACAATGCGTTGCTGGGCAGCGCACGCTCTGAACTGAAGCGATCTAAAAATAGGCCGTAAAACTGGTTAGTGTTTTGCAAAGACTCCTGCCGCGATCTTTGGGCAAAATCGCCACATGTATATACTACTTTTTAATATTTACCGTATTTAGGTTAATAGGCCTACTATACTGATAAAATACGTATGTAGGGACTATCCCAGACCAAGTTTCAAAAGATTCCAATGAATAGTAAATGAAAGAAAATGATACTTATCATAGTATAAAGAAATAAATAAACCTATCATGATGACATTATGATGGGTTTATTTCTTGACCTTAGCAAAGCTTTCGATACTATTTCTCATCAAATACTACTTCGTAAATTACAGGAGTATGGCATTCGTGGAATACCCAATAACTGTATGTTTCATATAACGGCTCATCAGAACTCGGTGACATCAAATTTGGTGTGCCACAGGGTTCTATATAAGAACTGCTTTTGTTCTTAAAATGTTCGATGTGTTACATAAATCATTAATATATATTATCTTTTATATTATTTGCTGAATGGCTCCAGCAACAAACTTTGTTTGAACATCATAGAAAACATCATAGAAAGGAGTTAGACCGTGACGCATGTAATATAATAATGAATCACTGTTCTATTACTCGTATACAAAATATCAAATTTCTTGGTCTGATGAAAGATGAATGCATGTCTTGGCATCATATCAAATATGTGTATAGACGGATTTCTAAAACCATCGGTATATTATTAAAAGCACGTCCAATATGCTATATGGACCTACTTTGATCTTTCGCCATTGTTCTGAAATAGGCCCCTAAGTTGAAAATTGAAAATAAGTCTCAGGAGAGAATTGGACAATTCCTAACCGACAAGGACAAAAATAATTTCAGGGGAGAATTGGACAATTCCTAACCAACAAGGACGACGCACAATATGAACAATAGCTAAAAAACGAAATGATTAGAAATCAATGCAGAGCTTTCTACACTATCATTGTTTTATATGAAATACACGCATAAACAACAGCTGTAGTTCTGACTAAAGTGCACCCTTACAAAAGTACAAAATGTCACTAAAATACGTGTAGGCCTACGATTTGTTTGCAAGTAGGATTTTTTTTACCATGTAAAAAGTGTACGCAATTGCGTTTGATGTATATTTGAGCGGCTCTTGGATGGCCGGCCGTTGCCGCTAAATTACATCAAGGTAGATACATTGATGAACACTCACGTTCGGTGTTTGTCCCGCCTGCGGCTTGTGACTTGTCGCAGAGTTCCGTCACTCAGCGAGACGATTCGCGGCAGTCCGTCAGTAGACAAGTGAAGACTTCGTTTGTTGTTCGTTGTTCCGTATCGTTCCGTATACTGCCCGCAGTAGACAGCTAGCCGGCTGCTTTTATTGACCAGCAGCACTCCTGGGTTGGACGCGCGTGCTCACCCAGGTGGAGACAAGCTGACCACTCCTCTTATCGATCTACCCTCGGGAAAGTCCGTGTCAGCCGAGTTCTTACGAGTCCGCCCGAATGATGTTCGTAGATCGTCGGGCGTTTCCGTGCTGACTTATTGATCCTTTCCGAGTCGACGTTATACTAAATACCGACAGCATAATTGTATTTATGTCACGATCCAAATCTACAACACACTTCCCTCTTTTGAAAGAATCCCCCTTATATTGAAAGAAACCAGCATATTCAGATACTTATATTATGTGTGTTAAAACCAGCGAAATATTCATTAAAACCAGAGAATGACATTCACACATGTATGGAAGATCCACGGGATGCATACAGCAGCCTGCAAACCCTCCGTGCACACACACACACACAAATCTCCCGACACCTAGGCATAAACCTAAACAACTGAAGCCAATGTTTGGAAAATTGCTACCAACACCACAAAACTAAACCATAACATGGAAATACTCAACAAAAACCAATATCCGGATCTTCAAATCCAACCCCGACTAACATGTGGTGGAAGTTCATCTATCATGATTTCCCTAACTACTAACGAGTCAGTTTGTTGATCGCTAATACATGTACTAGAGTTAAGGTCCTGAGAACCGGGAGGTGATACTACCCCCTGATTAACCGAACCTTTTCCCAAACAAAACTCTTGCCCATCCAACACATTCCCATGGCCTACGCTACACAGTTCAGGGGACTTGCTTGATTGAGAAACGAGTGCAATACCGCATTCTGCTCCTCGCTCACCACATCCTCAAACTTCTCACCAGATATTTCACTCACTGGCATAGCGCTACCAATCAAACAACCTCGTTTAAGTGTCTGATAGCTCATACTGCAGTTCATCACTCGTATGTGGACATCTGTGCCCTGGACAATTACTCTGGGAATAAGGATTCCTGGACTACTCAGAACAGGTTCAATAACATGAAATTCTGACTCTGGCAAATTGTTTATTTTTCCCTCGACTACCTTCATGCTATTAGGAGGAATAACAGTCCGCTTCAACAATAGAATGGGCTGCAAGTCAATTTGACCAGCCAAACTGTTTTTTTTAATCGCAGGAACCACTTCCCCACGTACTGTCAGGGTATTGTTCCCTATATTTATCGAACAATAATGAGCTTTCAAGAAATCAGAACCTAAAAGCAGATCTTCTGAAATATTCGCTGTCACCATAGACCATGCAAATTCCTGGTTACCTAACTCAAATTTCACATCTCGTAGGTCTTGACCTTTGGTTTGGTCTCCAAAAGCACCCTTCATAAGAATTTCTCCCTTGCTTTTTGATTTCAAAGCCTTAACCTCGAGAAACTTTTCATTAATAATAGTTGCCTCAGCTGCTGTGTCAATGACTGCGTTCATTTTATGACCTTCGATTTTCACTGGGATCACCAAGGTCCAACCACGCTGAGCCTTTGACGTTTCATTTTCATCTATATGTTGGCCTCCCTGATCAATCTGAGCTGAACTTTGGGCCGAAAACCCAGCTCCTAACAGTTTGTCTCGTTTTTTCTAACAGGTGAAGGACTACGGAGGTTGGGACAGTTTCTGGATATATGACCCAACTCGTGACACTTGAAGCATTCAATATCCTGAACAGATTTGGTGGACTGCTGATTTTCCTCAGTGCCCCCCTTAACGTTACGCTTTGGACACTCACGACTAAAGTGACCCTTGTTACCACAAGCATAACACACACTTGAACGAGAGCCTGGTGAGGGAGACCTAGCCCGACTATCAATTTTCTGTGTCAGTGCTTTAGTGATGTGATTTGTATCAAACTATCCAGAACCTGACTGATTTGATTAGAATCACTGGCGGACGTCACATTCCTAACCACTGGAACGTCTTCAGTATTCTTACGACCTGAACCCCCATCAAACGACACTTTGTCTACCAGACAAAATAGACTTATAGAGCGCTTAGCATACTGCAGAGCCTTCTCGACTGTCTTCGGCTCCTTCTCAATCACTAACTCAGCCAAATGTTTGTCGGCCAAACCACGAATGAATACGTCTACTGCGACATCATGTTGTAGACCACGGTTTGCATTAGGAAACGCTTCCTGACCCAACTGAAGAACTCTATCTGCAAACTCCTCTAAAGGTTCATCCACTAACTGCTTCATACAGTGCATTTGCCTTCTAACCGTAGCTGGTGAATCCTTAGCACCATACCGTTTCTTCAACTCAGCAACTAGAGAACGATAATTGCGCCGAATTCTTACAGGACGACTTTCGACAAAATCAATAGCCTTGTCCCTCAAACAAGTGTTCAACCTGTCCAACTTATTACGGTCTGACCATTTCTGGGTGTGGCTAAACTGTTTAAATTGGAAATAGAAAGATTTCCAGCTTGTCTTGTCTCCACTGAATGTCGGCATTTTAGGCATGACTGAATCACCCTTACGACTACGACGATGACCATCTTCATCACTCAGCCATTCCTCGTCAGACAGAGACTCAGGTTCAGACCCTTCATCAGTAGATTCAGAGGCAGAGTCTTCTATTGACTGAGCTCGAACTCGCCTTGGCCCATCGTTTCTAGGATTCTGAATGCGATCTCCCCTAGTACGCTGATTATGCTGCCTAGTCTGAACCGCTTCTGGCGACCTGTCTCGTGCGTCACGTGCTGGACCTGCACTACCTAACCGATTATTTCTATCTGGGTCCTGACCAACGTCCTGAGAAACGCCTGCATAGGGCATCTGCCCTCTTCCAACATGATTAGTCTGTCGTCTATCAGGCTGATGATAGAAATTTCCAGTTCCACTAACTTGAAACTGATCAGCTACCGGCAATTGACGCTGTAAATCTGGATAGCCTACACCGGACATCCCCATGAACACAGGAGCGACAACTGGCATTTGTTTCTCCTCACTAACACAAGGAAAACTTGCACGCAAAGAGGCTACTTCTTTCCTTGCAGCCATAATCCCATTCGAGAACACATTTGCATCGCCCTTATCGACAACACGGGACTTCATGTCCCCGGATACCCTATTTGGAAATATTTGCCTATCAGCTCCACCTCTACTGACACTAGCAAAGCTGCTTCTATCCTGCGACCTCTGATCAGAGATACCAGAATTTTCCTTCCTAGAACCATACACACCAGTACCAGGAATAACATTGTTGACAACATCATTCTGCCACTTCAGAAATTCTCTATTCCTGACAAAAGCCTGATCTTCCGAGCCTTGTGGTTCCCTCAACTTAGAGTTGGAATCTCCTTCGATTTCACACTAGTTTGGATCTCCTGCATCTCAGAAGTAACTGGTGAAGACACATCCTTTGGAAGCCCAGACGAGATACGCCCCTGCTCCAACTTAACCAGATTTAAATCGCCTTTCAACTCCCTCTGATCAGTTTTCAGCTCATTCTGATCTACACGTATCTGCTGAAGTTCCTTGCCGAACATTTCCATCATATACACAATGCTATCTAGCTTGTCCGAATTACCAGTCGAATACAAACTTTTCACCTCATGTGACAACGACTTAATCACGCCGTTGTCTATTAAATCCTGGAAAAACTGTTCTGTCAAACCAGTAGCTCGAGATAGACCATGCAGAGAAATATCTCCCACTTGCAATTCCAATATAGCCTGTGCTCGGGCCTCACCAATATGTGGAATTGACCGAAGTTTATCCAGAGTAGCCGTTTCCAAGTCAATAGCATCCATTTTGAATGAATAAAATCCAAACACTGAGTTGAAACAAAAATTGTTAACCCTAACAGAGTTCCATAAACGGGAGATGTACAATTGCCTATGTATTTCACTCACTAACTGAAACCATAGCCAAATAAACCCTCCCTAAATGAGTTCACACACAAGTGGTATTAAACCTCCTATGCATTTTACTCATTAAACTGAATACCTATGCCAATAACAAACCTATACATGAAATACACACCTACCTAAACTAACTGCCTGGGTGTTGCCACAAAATTCACAAAACGTTCATACACCTCACATCCAACACCATGCGTTTACACCATCCTACTATTAATTAGTATAATAAGTGAACATATATCATGTGCCGGTCACAAAATAACGTGTAAAGCCAATAAGCCTATGCAGAGTTTATTTTGATGACTAATTTTATTTACTTGGTTGGAAATGGCCACAAGTATCACATTTGTGGGAGGCTAGTACTACGGAACTACTACGTTTATTAGGCTCAGTTTATTTCACGTTCACTTCTATTTTTTTAGTTTTTTAGAACCACTCTTCTATGACTATTTATCAGTTCAAATTTTCTACTTTATTTTTATAACAAAGACTCAGAAAATTTTATTTGTTTCAACCGAAAATGCAATTCACAGTTTTGACAGGTCCGGGTCCCGGAAAAAAATCCGAATTTTAGTCGAAGTCCGACTCCTAATTTTTCCGAATTTTAGTCGACCGAGTGTCAACTGTCAATCTTGCAAATCGATGTCAAACCACGTGAAAACTATTGGTTCCGCCCAAATAAACTAACGGAAATAAACTAACAGAATTTCAGCTAGATCTACCTATTTTTCTACAGCTGAATACTTCTACTGATTTTTGCCTAAATTTACCGGCGTAGCGACTCCCCTAGAATTTGTGTCAGATCAGAATCCCACTTCTGACACCATTTGATGTATATTTGAGCGGCTCTTGGATGGCCGGTCGTTGCCGCTAAATTACATCAAGGAAGATACATTGATGAACACTCACGTTCGGTGTTTGTCCCGCCTGCGGCTTGTGACTTGTCGCAGAGTTCCGTCACTCGGCGAGACGATTCGCGGCAATCCGTCAGTAGACAAGTGAAGACTTCGTTTGTTGTTCGTTGTTCCGTATCGTTCCGTATACTGCCCGCAGTAGACAGCTAGCCGGCTGCTTTTATTGACCAGCAGCACTCCTGGGTTGGACGCGCGTGCTCACCCAGGTGGAGACAAGCTGACCACTCCTCTTATCGATCTACCCTCGGGAAAGTCCGTGTCAGCCGAGTTCTTACGAGTCCGCCCGAATGATGTTCGTAGATCGTCGGGTGTTTCCGTGCTGACTTATTGATCCTTTCCGAGTCGACGTTATACTAAATACCGACAGCATAATTGTATTTATGTCACGATCCAAATCTACAACACGTTTTTGCGTAGGCCTACATGTAAGCTACGCCCTTGAACACGATGTCCCTCATGCCAATGTTGATGAATAAACTGATTGATTAATTGATTGAAGATTTAGCCTACTTTAAATTTCACGACGATTGGTGTTGTTCCGCATGATTATAATGTAGATCGACCGCTGTGTTCTTGCCTTTGGGCATGAGGGAAAGCCGGATCCAGTGGCGCCCCACAGTGGTCAATAAATAAAGTTTCACGCGATGTCGCCAGGTTTTGAATCACTGACTTTTGACACACCTGACATTCCATAGCTGATATTCCGTGATTGTCAACAAAACGAAATAGGATGTGTGTTAGACTCTATGTGGATATTGCGCACACAAAAATTTCTAAAATTTTACAGCTGTAGGTCTAATAGATCTTGTGCCCGGAATCTGATAGATAGATATTTGGATAAGTCGATCCGTGGGCCAATAATTTGGGATTTTTTGACGTTTGCTGCGCCGTTGACATTGATTGTGTATTGCACTTTGCAGTGCGCGGCTGAAAGTGAAATTATGTCAAATTTCGAGCAGAAAAAAATCATGGGATGTGAACATATGTTTATATGATGTTTTGGAACAGTATCCTGCAATCAGAAGCATCTAGTTATCACAAGAAAATAGGGACTTTTTAGGGAGCACGTGTAGGATAACATGTCACTCTGGGTAATAGGCCTATAGTATACAATGTGAGTGACCAGGTGATGATTCAATGCGATGTCATGTTGGAAATGGACGGTGTGTGATCACTGATCATCAGACCCCTCTATTTGAATGTTGTTTGTTTTCATTTTGTGGCCATTCACTGATCCAGGAGAAAAAGTTCAAGCTTAAAAAGTTATTGTTTTGAATGTTCAGTGAATCAGTCGACGTTGCTGAATGTGGAATAATCACCTGCCATCCACTGATCAAGACTCAAGTACTGGACTCCAGTATTGGATGATCCGGATTTTAATGTTTTCTTGAACCTTCCCCTGCATTTTCTACAAGATCACCCTCATCATGTTTCGGGATTCATTCTGGGTAAGTTATAATAGGAAATATTTTCGAATAAAAATTTAATGGATGAAAGGAAATTGTCATGTGAAGAATATGCTTATTTTATACGTAAATTGTAAAAGTCCTGGAATATAAATCTGAACTTCAGGGTTCATCATGGAATGCAAAGTCCTCTATGGTGAGTGTATGTTTGTATTTTGTGTGGCATTAAACTATACCGGGGATCCCCGTATTTAAGCCCCTCTTTGTAAAGCCCATGGGCTAAAACAAGGCGAGTAGGCCTATACTCATGATACTACTCTTGTATAGGCCCATGGGCTTATGACCGGAATAATATTTTGCTTCACATCAGAAACGTGTGTTTAATATGATCATGAATATTTGTCATTATACACTGGAATAAATTTTTGTATGAATATTACACATATACAAAGTGTTTTCCCGTCTAATCCATTGTAAAATCAAGTGTGCAGAATTAAAGTTGTAAAAATAGTTATTCACCAAATATAAGCCCATGGGCCTATATATGGAGTTAAATTTCATTCGACACAACACCCTTTCACCAATTATGAGCCCAGGGCCTAAATACGGAAATCCCCGGTAATTGGTCTGTACTGTAACCATATTAACCGGTGGGAGTATAGTCTAGTATGGGTGCTTTTACTAAATGTTCAATATTTTGGTCATGATAATATTTTTGTGACGTTTGACGCCCGCTACCTAGGGCTTCGTTATTACTAAACTACAACTAAGTAACAGTTCGCCGAACAAGTCCGGCCTCCATACATTACTCAGACATTGCGTCATCATGGTAAAGTAGCCCAGTGTGACGAGCCCGAAAGCCATGGGCGCAGCTTCCGGAACACGTGCACATGGGCATCATGCTGGCCGGCTCACGGTCGGTCCGCCACAGGGATAGAACCCCGGACAGCCCGACAGTCTGCCAGATCCTGTACGCATCATCCCAGGGCAAGAGATTACCAATCCATGGGGGTTCGAGCCCCCAGATCAAAGCAGCGTCCCTCCTGGGCCCCCGATTGGAATTGTCCCCGGGGTCCTGGCGGACCCTCTAGCCATACAAAGGGGACGAGTAACACATAGCCGTGACCGAGACAACTCAAACTATAAAGCTAGCAGCACACGAGGGCTAGGGTGTGGCGTCACGGCCATTGTTTCAGTATAGTGGAACAAGCAAAGACAATGCGTCACTATGCGACACACGAGATTCGAACGTAAAGCAGCCAAAACAGGTGAGGTATGGAATGTGATAGCCACCGAAACTCCTATCGCAATCTTTGGGCGAAATCGCCACATTTCGTTGATTATTTTGTGGTGTATTGTAATAGAGCTCGAAGTGAACTGTATTTATGATAATCACGGTTATATTACATGTATAATAATCATACGAACTCCATTTACAAAGTATTCGTATTGGTGATGAGATACTGGTACTGGTATAATGGAACACTTTTGTGTACATATGGTGTACTTTGAGTGTAAAAATAACTATGCAATATATTATTAAGGCATATATTATTAAGGCATTTTTTTTTTTTTTTTTTCTTCTTCCGCCACTTTTGGTTTCCGGACGATAACTTTAGATTGCCTTGACGGATCCTCGTCAAATTTTCACCACAAGTCAGAAATGATATGTGGATATATGTATTCTTTTTGAGCCGGATCCGAGGTCCGTGAGGTCCGTGAGGATGAAATCAAGGCTAATTTTGAGACTTGGTTTCCGGACGATAACTGGAAAAATATTTACGCAATAGCTGCAGAACTCTGCATGGAGGTTCATATGACACCAGGGAAGAACCCTATTGATTTTGGGATCGATTGGTCAAACGACCTTTGACCTAGAGGTCGAAATAATTTTTTGCTGATTCATCCTTGAGGCTTCCTGCATATCTCAGAAACCGTGCGTCGTAGAGCGAAACGGACGTTATTTTCGGACTCGTCGCCCTAGACAAACATCTCTAGGGTGTATTATTTTTTTTGATCCGGCTCCGAGGTCCGTGAGGTCCTTGAGGATGAAATCGAGGCTGACCTTGAAACTTGGTTTCCGGACGATAACTCGAAAAATATTCAGGCAATAGTTGCAGAATTTTGCACGGAGGTTTATATATCAACAGGGAAGAACCCTATTGATTTTGGGATCGATACGTCAAACGACCTTTGACCTAGAGGTCAAAATAATTTTTTGCTGAGTCATCCATGAGGCATCCTGCATATCTCGGAAACGGTGCGTCGTAGAGCGAAACGGACGTTATTTTCGGACTCGTCGCCCTAGACAAACATGTCAAGGGGTATTATGGATGAACTTTGACCTTGACCTTGAATTTTTTTGCCGAGTCGGCATTTTTCGTTTTCGTCGATATCTCGGAAACGGTGCGTCGTAGAGCGAAACGGACGTTATTTTCGGACTCGTCGCCCTAACCAAACATGTCTAGATGGTATTATGGATGAACTTTGACCTTGACCCGAAATTTTTTTGCCGAGTCGGCATTTTTCGTTTTCGTCGATATCTCGGAAACGGTGCTTCGTAGAGCGAAACGGACGTTATTTTCGGAATCGTCGCCCTAGACAAACATGTCTAAGGGGTATTATGGATGAAAATTGACCTTGACCCAATTTTTTTTTGCCGAGTCGGCGTTTTTCGTTTTCGTCGATATCTCGGAAACGGTGCGTCGTAGAGCGAAACGGAGGTTATTTTCAGACTCGTCGCCCTAGACTAACATGTCTTAAGGGAATAATGGATGAACTTTGACCTTGACCCGAAATTTTTTGGCCGAGTCGGCATTTTTCGGTTTCGTCGATATCTCGGAAACGATGCTTCGTAGAGCGAAACGGACGTTATTTTTGGACTCGTCGCCCTAGACAAACATGTCTAATTGGTATTATGGATGAACTTTGACCTTGACCCGAAACCTTTTTGCCGAGTCGGCATTTTTCTTTTTCGTCGATATCTAGTATATATTATAAATTAATCATCACACCGAAATGCCTCCAAGGCATCTTCAGGCCTTGATGTCTAGTTTATTGAATGTTTGTACAGTGGTATTCCCCTGGACGATTTATCCACCAGGGCGACCATTCCACTGAGACCAGATCTTGATAATTTCAAAGTATTCTTTTTTGTTACTTAAATAATCAGTCCTCCACATGGCCACGGTCCCAACACCTTTCTCAGTTCCCCTGATCAGACTAACAGTCAATCAGTCACACATGGCCAGGGTCTCAACACCTTTCTCAGTTCCCCTGATCAGACCAACAGTCAATCAGCCACACATGGCCAGGGTCCCAACACCTTTCTCAGTTCCCCTGATCAGACCAACAGCCAATCAGCCACACATGGCCAGGGTCCCCACACCTTTCTCAGTTCCCCTGATCAGACCAACAGTCAATCAGCCACACATGGCCATGGTCCCAACACCTTTCTCAGTTCCCCTGATCAGACCAACAGCCGATCAGCCACACATGGCCACGGTCCCAACACCTTTCTCAGTTCATCTGATCAGACCAACAGTCAATCAGCCACCACATAGCCTCGGTCCCAACACCTTTCTCAGTTCCCCTGATCAGACCAACAGCCGATCAGCCACACATAGCCACGGTCCCAACACCTTTCTCAGTTCCAGATTGTCAGATTGCCTGACCAGCTGCTCTCTAAGTTAATTATTGTTGCATCAGACATACCTAAATAGTAGATACCTGCAGTCCTTATAGTGAGTTTTATGAACAAGATGATGAAATGTTGAGTTATCCTTCATTCAACAGCACTTCTGTGTTTGATTCTGTAGCAGTAGGTATTGGTCAAAATGTGTATGTACATGACTAAGCACTGTTATAGAAAAAAATTAGCCCAAAGGCGAAGATAGGTTACCGGACAATTTTGGTTTGGCCATGGCAGCATTGGCAGGTAACAGACCTTGAGATTTACCAATCAAGGTTCGCAGTGTAAACATATGACCTTGGGATTTACCAATCAAGGTCATCCGTATGAACTTCGATGTAACCATTACATGTATGTGTGCGGCATTTGATATTCTATATGTTGGGTGGAATCGTTTAGGCCGCTCAGGTCAATTTACACATTCCAAGTCAGACATTTGGCACTCAAGGTCATCTGACGTCAAGTTCAAGGTCATCATTAGTTGTGCCATATATGTCTTCCTATATGTTCATAATGCAAACATGAGCTCTATCTGCAAGCATTTCATCTACAAAGGCAAATCTGGGCATTTTTTGACCCCAAAATGGCTGTTTTGACCTTTCAAGGTCATCGAAGGTCAAATTCAAGGTCACCACACAAGTCGCCATATATGACTTCCCATTTGAAAGTGCCAATTTCTAAGCTCTATCTTCAAGCGTTCTATGAGTACAGTCCTGACAGCTCCCATTATGAAGGAAAAAAGTGCCGAAAATTTTCAAGTCCAAAATTTTTTTGAAAGGGTGAAAATTTTTTTTTGCCTAGAAATGGCCCAAAATGGATAGTAATGTTATTTGGGGCGAAAAAATATTTTTTCGCCGACTCGTCAAAAATTCAAAATGGCCGCCACACTGAGATCGGCGATTCAAGGGCAACAAAACTTATACACGTCACAGAGGTATATAAGAGGAATCTTTTTAAGCAAAAATCTCAAAACTGATCAGAGAGTTTTTGAGAAAATACAGACCAGGTGCAAATTTGAGCGTTTTTCGACCCAAAAATGGCTGTTTTGACCTTTCAAGGTCATCCAAGGTCAAATTCAAGGTCACCACACAAGTCGCCATATATGACTTCCCATTTGAAAGTGCCAATTTCTAAGCTCTATCTTCAAGCGTTCTATGAGTACAGTCCGGACAGCTCCCATTATGAAGGGAAAAAGTGCCGAAAATTTTCCAAGTCCAAAATTTTTTTCAAAGGGTGAAAATTTTTTTTTGCTCTAGAAATGGCCCAAAATGGATAGTAATGCGATCTGGGGCGAAAAAAATTTTTTTCGCCGACCCGCCAAAAATTCAAAATGGCCGCCACACGGAAACCGGCAGATTTAGGGCAACCAAACTTATACATATCACAGAGGTATATGAGGGGAATCTTTTGAAACCAAAAACTCAAAACTGATCAGACAGTTTTTGAGAAAATGGCCGTCAAAGTCCAAAATTGAGCGTTTTTCGACAAAAACGGCCGCCATTTTGAAAAAAACGCGAAAATCAAAAAACAAAAAAATACCTCCTTCTCAAAATATTTTTAGGCATTTTTGTGCAAAATTTCAGAAAGATTCGATCGTTAACTTTAAAGATAAAATTGTTAACGCCGGACGGACGGACGGACGGACGGACGACGGACGCAACGCCATGCCAATAGGTTATCGGACCAAAGGTCCCTTAACATTTTGTCAAAGTTAAGGGACATTCACATACATGTGTGACTGAAAGTCCAGCATCCAGTCAGTGACCCAGATATCTGTTTAGACGAACTAGGTTATTAATTACTCAGCGAAAACATTAGCCAGATATACCGGTATTAGGTTGTATTTATTTATCGTATGACATGCCTCAGTCTACATTTGTAGCCCTGTGCCAAATGACCAGCAGTTTATACCCAGTAACTTACCAGTTCACTTTACACACAGTCACATAAGTGTACTGAATATCATACAGACGTAAACGCTGTGCATATGGTGTGTTGTGTTAACCAGTCTTTTTTTGGATGTGCCATTTGACTTGGTAATTCGATGGAATAATTATCGATGTGCTGGAGAAATGGGCTTGAGTTGTAATTGATATGTGCTGATGAAAATATTACTTCCTCAACTACATGTGGCTATTTCGAAGAGAAAGAATAATCTGAGTTGGACACAGTATTTGGTGGCCAAGGAATCGTCATGTGCTGCTTTATGATCAGGACAGAATTCACTAGATCTACTACAGTCAAACAGTGGGATATCCAGTATACTTGTGTCATTGGAATATAGGCAGCGGCAGAGATCTGGACACATGGCGTTTGCGAGTATGGAAAACATTCCAAGTCGACTCAAAGAGTTGGGGACACACGTTAAAGACAAACTGTCCGGATCCACTGACAGTCTGGATCATGATGTATGTGTGAGTCTGGCAATCCCAGTCACCCTGATCTGTATTCTGGTATTGTGTGTGTGATTTTGTACGTGTTCTGCCCTTCTGGATCAACTTGCTTGATGTTCGTTTCAACGGAGTCCTGTTTGCAATATTTGCTCTTTTTAGGTTACCGGACTTATGGTCTGATAACCTATTGCCGTGGCATTGCATTCGTCGGTCGCGACGGCGTCGTCGTCCGTCTTCATTTTTATCTTTGAAGTATACTGTCGAACTTTCATAAAAATAAAAATACTTTAAAATATTTCAAGAGAGAGGTATTTTATAGTTTTTGGATTTTCATGATTTTTTTCAAAATGGTGGCCATTTTTTATACATCACCAATCTAAACTACTACATGCTCTTTCTCTTGTTGCTCTTGTGGGTTTCTGTACTCAACACAAATATTGACAGTCTCCCGTGATGAAAATCAGATATTGGCACGTATTGACAGTTTTCAATGCGCTAAACATGTAAGGTGGTACCTATTGGTGTGTAAATGAACTACTTAAATCTTGTTTCTGGATAAAATAACTGAATTTGTGTTCATTGACGTTCGAGAGAGATCCCACCCCAGTTATCGCCCACTGTGTGACTGTTTTTGTTTGGGTGTAACGCTGGTTACCACGCACCTCTCACTCGCTACCCTGGTCGTCACGCTTCATTGATTTTAGGACTGACCAGATACTTTGTACGGAAACAGAATAGAGCCATACATAAATCCAAACATGGGTTGCCCTCTGAAAAATCAAGATTTGTGGATATCCATAAAGGCGGAAAAAATGCCTTACATACAAGAATCTGACCTGGCATCTGTCATCTTGAGACAGTGCAACTCAGTCCTTGACACATCTGAAAAACTGAACTCCACAGATGTTCTCTCGGTTCAAAAGGTCTTCACTGAAACTCCAATCTGGATCATTTATTGTGCTGACACACGCGTGAAGGCAAAACTCCTATCCTTTCATGCTGTAGTCATAGAGGGACGCCAATATGAACTCCATGACTTCCGCTTCAAACACTACAAGCCTGAAAGTTCACCCCAACTCCGAGTTTCGATCCACGGGATTCCATTCAGTATCGATGATAGTGAGATCGAAAAGTGGGTAGACAGCTGGGCTCTCCGCTCCTCCAGGGTCATGAGGGCCAAGGCCAAGGCTCCAAATGGAATGTTTGGAAAACACCAACACTTACTGAATGGGAACAGATACTGCTTTGTCGCAGAAGTAAAACACTCCTTACCTAGATTCAGTAAATATCAAATACCTAACCCCACCGATTCGTCTTCTCTTGTTGACAAATCACTGTCTACTATGAAGGGCAAGTCATTAACTGCCGGAAGTGCCTCTCGGAGGACCATGAAGCCAAAGAATGCCCCACGAACAAACGAACCCAAACAAACTCCAATCTGGAGATCTTCAGAGGTATCCGTCACCCACTTTCAAACTTCTTTCCAGTAAAACTTGAAGCAGATGATATAACGTTCTCCTCATCTGAGCAGATGTACCAGTACCGGAAAGCATTGTATCACAACGACCCTGAGGCTGCTGACAGGATTCTACGAACCTCTACCCCCTTGGATGCTAAGCAAATAGGCGATGCTATTGTGACTAGCAACAGTGACTGGGCCAGCAAGAAGGTATCAGAAATGCGGTCCATCTTAAAGGCCAAATTCGAAGCATGTCCTGCCTTCCGGAATGCTCTTCTAGACAGCGACGAGAAACTACTCGTTGAAGCAACCTCTGATACTTTCTGGGCGTCTGGTCTGCCTCCCTCTGCATCTGCTACCCAGCCGTGTGATATGTGGCCAGGGACAAACCGCTTGGGTAAACTGCTTATGGAGCTTCGCGCGGTCAAACAGAACGTGGATCCCAATCCCTGCACGTCCTCTGCTGAACAACATGAACAACTAGCATCATCTGAAGGCACCAGCCGAGCCGAGGCTGTTGCATTTGCTGAGGCGCTCATAGCCAAGGTCCTACATCCAGTGGATTCACAGCAGTGCTCCTCTCCTGAACTCATAGAAAAAGCCAACAGCTTTATAACTGCCAACGACGAGTCTGCTCCCATCGTTAGTACGCCACGCTCATTGCTGTCAGTAGCAAAAACCTTCAAAGTCGGCCCCCCTAGTCTGTCACCGGAAAGTATGACCACACACACTCCGGCGAAACGCAAGTCGACGAGTCCAATTAACACTGACGGTATCCCAACAACACCTCTTAAGTCGATCCGATCTGTGCGTGAGTCGTCTGACATAGTTGTCACGGGAGACGAACAGCCCTCTGTGTCCTGACCTCCGTGTGCTCTCTACTTTGTTTGCTATGGGGACAAACTGGAACGTTCTTGGAATTTGAGTTTGGATAATGATACTGTTACGTTTCCACGGTACATCACTTGCATTGACAAATGTATTGTTCTCAAAATTACATACTGTCAAATGAATGTCATATTAAAACTAAACTACACGAGGTTGACAACTAGGAAAAACCTACACAACTCATTTATCATTATTTATTGCTTACATCTTCAATCATGGCATCAATATTGACACTCAATGTGAGAGGTCTCCGATGGCAACGACATCGCAATGTCATATTTAATTTCCTGAGAAAAACTAGATCTGATATAATGATGCTACAAGAAACATATGTGTTGGATTCCGATATTGATGTGTGGACAAAAGAACGGGGCGGAAAATTATTTTATTGTAGTGGCACTGCCCACAGTTGTGGAGAACTAATCTTGTTGAGTCCCGATTTTGATGCCAAAGAGGTGACTGTTATACATGCTGAATCTCGAATTCTAGGCATTGCATTTGAATACGAGGCTGAAAGATATTGCTGTTTTTGTATATATGCTCCTAACAATTGTGAACCCAAAAAACGCTTTACGACAAGGTTATAGATGTTTTATCGAATGCTACTGGTGCTGAGGAAAGAATTTTCATTGGTGGTGATTTCAATTGCATTATCAATGAAAAAGATAATCTGTCTGGTGTTAGTCATAGTGATAGTGAAATTTCTAAATTCCAGACATTAACTGAGTGCCTGAACCTAGCAGACATTTGGAGACAAAAAAATTTAGATTCTAAAGATTTTTCTTGGTCCAATAAATCGAAAAGCATCCTGCGTAGGTTAGACTATTTGTTCTGCAACAATGACATTTCCGACAACATAAAATCATGTAGTATCATAGATGCGCCTCTGACTGACCACAGAGCTGTAATCGCGCATCTAGAAGGGGTACATCGAGACATGGGTGCAGGATACTGGAAAATGAATGACTCATATGTAACGGATTCTGTATATATTGATAGCGTTAATGAAATTATCGAAACCACATTCACCAATTTTGCATATTTACAATGTCATACCCTGTGGGATCTCTGTAAGAAAAATATAAAGGAATATTCAGTATTGTACGGGAAAGCCAAGGCTCGGAATAATAAATGTCGCACAATACGAGTAAAGACACAGTTAGAAAACGCTTCGTCTCTGCTATGTCAGGATGCCACAAATATACAACTTCAAAATAAAGTGAGTTCATTGAACACGGAATTAAATATGTTATCGTTACATGTTGAACAGGGTATTCAAATAAGATCTAGAGCATTATGGGCTGAACATGGAGAAAAGAGTACCAAATATTTTTTAAATTTGGAAAAATCACGAGCTAGAGCCAAAACAATGACGGCGGTAGAACTCCCAAATGGGACTCTTTCGAAAGACCAACGCGTTATATTCGATACGCAATATAATTATTATAAAAATCTTTACAGCAAGAAGGGTGAATTTGATGGGGAAAAGCTGGATGAATTTGTTGATGATATAACAATACCGCATTTGACAATAGAAAATCAACATTTGCTGGAAGGAGAAATTACGACAACCGAATGTCGTGAATCTTTGAATGCTATGAAAGTTAATTCAAGTCCGGGTTCCGATGGGTTGACAACAATGTGGTACTGAACATTTTGGCATCGGATTGAACATATAATGATTGAATGTTTCGAAAAATCTTTCATCGATGGCAAACTCCCATTCTCACAAAGGAAGGGTATCATCATATTATTGCACAAGGGGAAGGGAAAGTCACGCACTGATCTTGCTAACTGGAGGCCCCTGAGTCTTACCAACACAGATTATAAATTATTAGCAAAAATTTTGTCTAATAGATTGAAAAAAGTTATCCCTGAACTTATTTCCGAAGATCAAAATGAATATATCAAAGGTAGACATTCGGGGATAGTCATTCGTACGGTAGATGACGTCATAGAATTTACGAACCACCAAAATATACCTGGCGCAATATTATCTTTAGATTATTCTAAAGCCTATGACAGCATTTCCAAGGAGTTTTTATTGTCGTCCCTCAAACTGTATGGTTTCGGTACCGACTTCATACGATGGGTTGAAATCTTGAATCATTTTTAAATTTGAATCGAAATAAAACTGAAGCCATATGGGTAGGTTGCTGGAAGTACAGGAAGAAAAACATTGCTAATATAAGCTGGAAAATTTATCTCGAAAACACGATCAAACTCTTGGGGGTAAAATTTCGAAACGACTGTACAGCCAATCAAATTGAAGAAAATTGGATCAATAGAATACAAAAATGTGAAAATATAATCAAAATGTGGATAGGACGTAAATTATCTATATATGGCAAGATTACTCTTGTGAAGAGCCTGCTTCTGCCACAGTTTCTTTATCTTATGCAAGGCATTCGTTTGTCTGACGAAGTTCTACACAGACTCAACACATTATTTTTCAAATTTATCTGGAATTCGAAAAACATTTATAGAGAGAGAGATCTCAAACACTGTTCTGAAAAGCTGAGTCGTGATTTGTTGGTCCAAGATATTAAGCATGGAGGGCTCAATATGATAAATATGGTAGATATGCAGAAGTCGTTAACATTTAAGTGGATTAAACTTATTGAAATGGGAGGGAATGGTGCATGGCGCATTTTGCCTGATTTTTACTTGAATAAACTTGGGAAAAATATGTTGGTGTTAAGAATGAATGTACCCTGTCGCCAACTTAAAGGAATAGATTTTTGTCTCTCATTCTATAATCTTCTAATCAAAGATTGGTTAGACACACAAGATATTAATACAGAACGCAATATTGCAAACAGCCCACAAGTTATTTGGAATAATAGTCTTTTCAAATTCAAAAGCAACCCAATATTTCTGAAAAGATGGATTGATAATGACATTATATATTTTTCTGACATCATACATGATGCTAGCGTAATTGTATCCCCCGAACAAAGTTCGGCGGATACTATGGATTTGGCTTCGTCGTCCGCGTCCGCGTCCGCGCCCGCGTCCGCGTCCGCGTCCGCGTCCGCAGAGATTTTCTTGTGAACGCGCTACAGGCCGCAATTCTCACCCGATCATCATTATTTTTTGCAGGCACATATATAATGGTAAGATCCCGACACCAATCGATTTTGGTTGCCGTGGCAACTGAATTGGTCGTTTGGGGACACATTTTGCATTGAAAACAGCCTGTTTGAGACACATGGCTTGTGAACGCTCTACAGATGGCAATTTTTGAAGAATCTCGATAATATTTGGAAGTTTTGTTGGGAAGGGCTGTCACACGAAACCAATCGTTTTTTAGAATGATCATATAAATATTAATATGTTAACAGCCTAACTTATTACAGAATTTTGAAATATCCATTTTGACATGTACGATCATTCCAATAGCCTGTACAATGGAAGGTAATGACACTGGTTTCTTGTTCAGAATGGAGAACTGATGTTTTCAGTGAAAACAGGACAATATTACTGAATAAGTTAACATTAGTTTTACTAGTTAAGTCTATTATTGTCCACAATAAAAATAGTTAAGACGAGAAACGTTTATTATTAAGCTCAACAAGGTGAAGGTTTTGTCCAGTACAGATTTCATGGGTGTAACTGAATAAGTTAACATTATTTTTAATAGTTAAGTCTATTATTGACCACAATAAAAATAGTTAAGACAAGAAATATTTATTATTAACCTCAACAAGGTAAATGTTTTGTCCAGTACAAATTTCATTGGTGTAACCGAATAAGTTAACATTATTTTCACTAGTTAAGTCTATTATTGACCACAATAAAAACAGTTAAGTCTATTATTGACCACAATAAAAATAGTTAAGATGAGAAATATTTATTATTAAGCTCAACAAGGTGAAACTATGTCCAGTACAGATTTCATGGGTGTACTGAATAAGTTGACATTATTTTTACTAGTTTAGTCTATTATTGACCACAATAAAAATAGTTAAGACAAGAAATATTTATTATTGGGCTCAACAAGGTGAAGATTCTGTCCAGTAGACATTTTATGTCTGTAACCAAATAAGTTAACTTTTTTTTTTGTTAGTTAAGTCTATTATTGACCTCAATAAAAATAGTTAAGATGAGAAACAATTATTATTGAGCTTAACAAGGTTAAGGTTTTGTCCGGTAGAAATTTCTGGGTGTAACCGAATAAGTTAACATTATTTTTACATATTAAATCTATTATTGACCACAATGAAAATAGTTAAGACAAGAAATATTCATTATTGGGCTCACCAAGGTAAGCTCAACAAGGTTAAGGTTTTCTCCGGTAGAAATTTCTGGGTGTAACCAAATAAGTTAACATTATTTTTACATGTTAAGTCTATTATTGACCATAATGAAAATAGTTAAGACAAGAAATATTTATTATTGGGCTCAACAAGGTGAAGGCATTGTCCAGCAGAGATTTTATGGCTGTGATCAAATAAGTTAACATTATTTCTTGCTAGTTAAGTCTATTATTGATCACAATAGCTTTTTATGAAAACATTGATCAACTTTTACTTTGAATTTCAACTTGAGACTATGTTTGGCACAAATTATGAGTTAAAATATAACTTATAGTGAAAAATTCGATCTGGCTCCAATTTCGTCATCTTGAAATGCAGTTTTGGTCAACTTTTACATTGAATTTCAACTTGAAAGCATGTTTGGCACATATTAAAGGTCGAAATATAACTTATGGTGAAAAGTTCGATCTGGCTCCATTTTCGTCATCTTGAAATGCAGTTTTGATCAATTTTTAGTTTGAATTTCAACTTGAAACCAAGTTTGGCACATATTATGAGTTGAAATATAACTCATGGCGAAAAGCTTGATCTGGCTCCAATTTCGTCATCTTGAAATGCAGTTTTGGTCAACTTTTAGTTTGAATTTCAACTTGAAACCAAGTTGGGCAGGTATTATGAGTTGAAATATAACTCATGGCGAAAAGCTTGATCTGGCTCCAATTTCGTCATCTTGAAATGCAGTTTTGGTCAACTTTTAGTTTGAATTTCAACTTGAAACCAAGTTGGGCAGGTATTATGAGTTAAAATATAACTTATGACGAAAAGTTTGATCTGGCTCCAATTTTGTCATCTTGAAATGCAGTTTTGATTAACTTTTACTTTGAATTTCAACTTGAAACCATGTTTGGCACATACATGTATTATGAGTCGAAATATAACTTACGGTGAGAAGTTCGATCTGGCTCCAATTTTGTCATCTTGAAATGCATTTTTGGTCAAATTTTACTTTGAATTTCAACTTGGAAATACTCTGAGTTGAAATATAAATAGACGAAAAGATTGATCTATCTGTATTTTCGTTTTTTTATCAAACATGTCGAAATGGAAATTCATATAAAGAGATTTCAGTGGTGATTTTGAATTCGACCTTCAATAACCTCGGAAAATCAGTGCAGCAATTTTGGTGGGGAAAAGAAAACAGTTGTGACTTGAGATTTAACATTTCTCTGGTAATCTTTTTTAGCCCTTGCTCTAGTTTTTCACACTTGACAGTGATATATTTTTGGCAACAGAGATGATAGGGCTACGGGGGATACACCCAAGCGGTCGTAGGCGACCGGAAGCGTCTAGTTCCGTATATGGAGATAACAAAAAAACTTGGCGATACTGCTATGACTTTATTCGAATTCAACATCGTAGCTAATGCTGTTACACAAAACGTATTAGGCGACATTTATCCTCACACCGACGCCACTATTTACTTTAACAATATTCCGATCAAAAATCAAAATACGAAACAAATACGGGCATTTTATACAAAACGCAGATTTCGCGATATTCGCATCACAAGCTATTGGTTGAAAAGGTATGGGGAGCGGGCCATTTCTGAATACACCTGGCAGCGTACTGCCAGCATAACAAAGGAGATATCTCTATTGGTAATGCAATGGAAGATACTACATTGCATATATCCCAGTAGAACTTATTTATTCAAGGTGAAACTAATTGACTCAGAAAAATGTGAATTTTGTGATCAAACAGATGATTTAGAACATTTCTTCGTAAATTGCAGGCACATAGAAAAATTGTGGAAATATGTAAATAATGATATACGCTTTGCCACAGGCACTACTGGGTTTAATTTAACTGCAGAACAAATAATTCTAGGTCTCAGTAATGAAAAGGATGTTTGCCAAAAGAACATTATATTATGTGATCTATTAATTTTAGTGGCAAAAAGATCTATTTGTTTACACAAAGCTGGCAAGAAAACTCCAATTGAAATCATATATGAGCAAGAAAAAATACATAGGCATATCTTTGTATGAGTACAAATGAAATATCTACTTTGCTATGTAATCTTAAAGGCATAAATACATTGTATTTTGTAGGCTGTATACCAACTTTCCTGTAAAACATCGTTATATTTATTCATTGTTCAATAGCAAATCAAATCACACAGGTTAGACACAGGAAAACACAACATAACCCCTGCAGGTGATTGCGGCGGTGGTTCCCACCTTGCCGCTCCCGCCAGCAGGGCACACACAGACATAGCATCAAAACACCACAATAACTTACCTGTTCCGTGCGGCTTACAGGGTTTGTTCCCAACCGACTGTACCCACTGAATAGCACACACATATACATATCAACACAAACTGCAACACTCGATCCGATATATTTGTGTTGAATGCAGTGTCGACTGTAATGTAGACTGTATGTATTGTATATATTGCTTTTTTGTCATGTATCAGCATGTATCAAGTCTGAAATCGTGTCTATTATATCAAATGTATGTATTCTGTTATGAAGAATTCAATTAAAAAAAAAAAAATTAAAAATTAAAAAATACATGCTCTTTCTCGATCCTTTGGATCATTCTGGATAGAAATTCGCATTCTGAAAGCATGTAAAAACCGCCGTGCATATGCGCGCGCAGCTGCGCAGTAGCTTCACTCTTCTGTCCACCGCCATTTTTGACTGGCTGCTTTGGATATTTGGTCCCAGTGAATTCATGAAATTTAGTCTGCAAACTAGTTCTTTGCGATATATTCTTACGGAATTTCACCTGCCGCGTTCATAGACATCGTTTTGTGTCTATTGGGATAAGTATTGGTCGATATTTTGTTACTTTGTTACATCTATCGTTTTGTATCTATGTAATTTCTACTGTATACATTTTTGTAATTATACTGTAGTATTCATGGCCCTGTTAGGGTCTTTTTTCAGTGCAGTCACAAGTTTGCGTTTGGTGCCCTCCCTGTTACTGTTAGTTGTTTACACCCCGTTGTGACCAAGACATCACAATCCTCCCTTGGTACCGGTGCCATTGAAGAACGTCCATGCCCTAAATGCATGGTCAACACCCTCCATGGAGGGGAGAAACACAGTTTGTGTTTCGACTGTTTGGACCATGGCCCGGTATCTATGGAGGATTTGAGGTGTAATGTGTGCCGCTTCTGGCGTCCCTCTTCCTTTGTGCAGGCGACTGTATTCAAAAGTATTCTGAGGCCTCAGTGGCCAGGCAGGATGCTTTGAGGCTTGTGGAGGCTTTGGGTCCTTCGCAAGTCCGCCAGTCTCCCATGGAGGTGGAGGTATCGCCGTTGGCGCCACAGACCATGTCCAGTGTTAGTCCACCCCTGGGGCTAACTCGGGACATGGTCAATGCGTCTGTGCAATCTTTCTTCGCACAGTCGCTGAACACGTGTTGATCCGGCTCCCTGTGGCTTCCGCATTGGTTAAGTCTTTCGACAAGATCAACAAGGGGGTTACGGTTAAGAAGGATGTGGCTCGTACAGAGGCGACATTCCCGACTAGCCGTGTTCGACCTGAGTCGATCGACACCTATCGGACTTCCGAAAGGGGTCATCAGACTTCCGTCTCGGTCAAAGCCCCGAACCTCCACCTGCTTTCCCGGAAGCAGGGTACAGTCTGGTCTGCCTACGGGAAAAAATCTCACCTTTCTCACTGGCAGACATTGGCACATCCATTGATGACTCCTTACAGGGAAGCATAGGCTCTGTGGAGGGTATGAGTTTGTCAGAATACTGCCTTCCCCAACCTGGTCCAGTCGGACGGCGCCTGGCTCAGTTCAGTCAGAACTGGAGCGTTCTGGCGTCGTCCGACAATTCAGTCGTGGCATGGGTAAGGTACGACAAACCACCAATCAGGCCCACAGCGTGGTTCATCCCTGTGCCCGGCGATTGGGAAAAGTTTCAGCTCTTGCAGTACGAGTGCAGCAATTGCTAGAGAAACTCGCGATCGAGGAGGTCACGGACGATGGAGGATTCTATTCTCTCATCTTCCTGGTACCGAAAAAGACAGGCAGGTGGTGTCCCATTTTTGACCTGTCAAACCTCAACCAATTCCTGATCATTCCCAGGTTCAAGATGGAGTCGCCGCTTTCCGTGCAGAAAGCTTTGTCCAAAGGGAAATGGGCCATCAGTATCAACACCAAGGACGCGTATTTGCATGTGCCCATACATCCGGCCGATCGGCGGTACCTCAAGTTCGCATTCAAAGGCTCGGTGTACCAATTTAGGGTGCTTCCCTTTGGGGCCGCTCCTTACGTGTTTACCTGCATAGTAAGGGCGATAGCAGCCAGGTTTCGGTTGGTAGGGATTCAGTTCCATCATTACATTGACGACTGGCTCATTGTGGCCGACTCTCCTTCTCAGGCGATCGAGCATTCCGGGTTCATCCTCAAGTTGGCAACCAGCCTGGGCTGGATCCCCAATTGGATGAAGTCTCATTTTTCTCCGACTCAGTATTTCGAATATGTCGGAGTGGAGTACGATCTAGATCCTGGAGTTGATCTTCCTCCGGGGAAGAGTTCTCAAAGCGACTGCGGCGATGGTGGTCGCGCTAACGCAGTCATTGATCACAACTCAACAGTTTCTGTTTGTCATCGGTCTGTTGGCATCGATGGAGAAACAGGTGCCGTTCGGCAGGTGCTTCCACAGACCCATTCAAAGGTGTCTAGTGTTGCAGTGGCTGACACTCACCGATTGACTGGACTAGGTCGTCAAGGTGGACGAGCATGCACGGGAGGCAATGCATTGATGGCGGGACCATCTGAATCTTTTCCAAGGGATGCCACTTGCGAAGTATCTGCCAGATAGGACCTTCTTCACTGATGCATCCGAGGTGGCTTGGGGAGCTCATATGGGCGAGCACGAGCTCTCGGCTGTGTGGAACACGAGTGAGAAGTCGTTGCATATCAATGTCCTAGAGCTGGGAGCGGTGAGGCGTGCGTTCGAGATCTGGGGTCCTCACAGTCCCCCAGGAATGAGGTGGCTGGTCTTTACAGACAACAGCACAGTGGTAGTGCACATAAACAAGCAGGGTGGCATGCGTTCGAGGCAGCTCTGCTTGGAAGCGGAGTGTCTGATCAAGTTTGCCTTCAGATGTCGTCTGTTCATCAGAGCACGGCATCTTCCGGGTCGCAGTAACGTCCTGGCGGACGCACTGTCGAGACCGAACAAGATCATAGGCACCAAATGGAGCTTACATCCGGGGGTGTTTCGTCACATTTGTCAGGCGTTCGGGACACCGAACATAGACCTGTTCCCAACCTCCCGGAATCACAAACTCCCGGTGTATTTCTCACCTCTGCCAGAGAGCGAGGCACTGGCTATGGACGCGATATCCCAGTCGTGGGACGGGCTGTACTGGTATGCGTACAAACCAACCCGGTTCCTAACGGAAGTGCTACACAAAGTGGCCATGTCTCAGTGCGAGATCCTGTTGGTGGCACCATGCTGGCCAATGCGAGCATGGTTCCCGCTACTGCTGTCCCTCTTGATCGACGTACCATGGGTGCTCCCGATCGAGAGCCGGTTGCTGAAGCAGCCAGGGCGGGACATATTTCACGATTCCGTCCACGTGCTCAAATTACACCTGTGGAGGCTATCGAGCGATCCTTCCAGGAGGCAGGATTTTCTCAGCAGGTGTCTGTACATCTCTCGAGAAAGAATAGGAGATCCTCCTCTAAAACGTATGAAGCTGAATGGAGCGTATTTGTACGTTGGTGTAACGGAAGGCGCATTGATCTGCTCTCTGCCCCTCTGAATGCAGTGCTAGACTTCCTTTGCTTTCTGTTTGATAGGTTTAATTTGAAGCCTACAACGATCGAGGGATATAGGTCCATGTTCATGATGTTGGGCCCTGTATTCCGGGCTAGGGGTATCGATTTATCTAATAATCATATCCTAGCTGATCCTAGCTCCTTCAGGACGCAAAGACCTTGGGGCGTGCCTAATCTCCCCGATTGGGACATGGCATTTGTGTTAAATTGTTTAACTGAAGTGCCATGGGAGCCTTTGCAGGAAGTATCTTTGCAGAGGTTAACCTTGAAGATGTTTCTACTAGTTATGTTAGCTAGTGGTTGCAGACGCTCAGATGTTGCTACGATTGACGTGTCTGGTGTAGCATTTGGCGTGTATGGGTCTGTTTCTTATACCCGATAGCGTGAAATAATGATGCGTAATTACGCATGACTTTTTGAAATTTACGCAGTGCTATCATGGCCAGTGCGTATGATTACGCACTCGAAAGATTTGTGGAAACTAATTTAAAAACAATGACATCGATTTATTAGCTCAAATACGAAGTTCTAGAAAATAATCAAACAATGTCAATTTCCGCCAAAGAGACGCATGCGCAATGCACTCGCTGGCGAATAAGTTATGGGACACGTCATCAAAATTCGAGCACAATAAACTGCAGCGCCCCCGTGCGAATGGCTGCAACATCGAAAGCCTATGTGTGCACCCCCTTGTGAATATAAATTTAAGGATTTCCTCACTTTCGTTTCTTCAACATCACTCAACAATGAATCGACGAACTATTCGAGAGCAAAACAAGTGCGTTTTCTGCAATAGAAGACCTTCAGAAAGCTACTGTGGGCAAGGGCTATCATTGACTATTAGGATTGTGCTGAAATTTTGAGAAAAAACCTGGAGGATATGCGAGATTTGTAAACATAATGGAACCTGTCACTTTGACGGAAAAAAAAAAATTCACTGTACATTCTTTTTTGAAAATTACCCCTTCATTTCAAAATTTACCCCTTGTAATTTGACCCATGGGGTACGGTACTCTTTTGAAAAAATCCTACCGGGAGCCCTGCCCAGTACGTGATTTCATGCCTAAAACATGTGCTGCGTGGGCGGGAAAGCATTCTCCTCTATCGTGCTGCCATCTCTCGGCAGTTACGTAGGACGGAATGAGCCAGATGCATTCTTGTGTCCGGTTAGAGTGCTGAAAATCTACATCGATCGCACCAGATCAATTAGGAAAGATCGTAAACGTTTGTTCATTTCCTAACAGCCTAATAGGGCTACGGATATTTCCACAGCTACACTATCCAGATGGGTGAAGATTGTAGTGAGGACTGTCTATGCGGAGTCAGGTGCTGACGATCGAGTCACTTACAAAATATCGTCCCACCAAATCCGACACTGTCCCTCGATCTCGATGTCTTAGGCGGCCAGGTCGAATATTCCGTTGGAATATATCGTGAGAGCCGGAATGTAGACTAATTCTACGACATTCATCGGGTTCTATCTGTCCAATGCTGCCGAACTTCAGCACCAGTCGGCTAGATTTAGACTGGGGCCGCTGGTTGTTGCTCAGTCAATCGTTTGAACCAGCTGGACAGAAGAGTCTTGATTTTATTATGCACGTGTATATAGTCACACTTTGTGTTCTGTTATGAGTTCTTTGATTTTTGGTCTCGAGTAGAGTACCGTTTCCCACCGTTTGGGGGAAGCTTTGCTAGGTAAGTATCTTTATTAGGGCATCGTGCCCTAATAATGAGTATCATATTAGGGCACGAAATGCCCTTGTGGTTTTGTCAGAATTTTGTCTCTTTTTTTTCACTTTTCGGTTTCCAGATGATAAGTCGAGAATGCCTGAACGTATCTCCCGAGAAATTTTCACCGGTTATCAGTCATATTATGTAGATGAACGTTTTTGTTTTGGAGCCTGCTCCGAGGTCCGGTTAGTCCGTGAGAATGAATTTTCTGTCAAATGGTTTCCGGATGATAACTCGAAAAGTTCTTGCGCTACACCTCTGTAACTTGACACATAGGTTTGTGTCAGAGAGGAACCCTATTGATTATGGGGTCAATCAGTCTAATGACCTTTGACCCAGAGGTCAAAAGAGATTTTGGTGAGTCATCCTTGAGGCCCTATGCATATCTCGGAAACGGTGCATCGTAGAGCGAAACGGACTGTATTAACTCATTACCCTAGACAACATGTTTGAGAGGTATTATGGATGAACTTTGAACTTGACCTGAAAATTTTTTTGCCGAGTCAGCATTTTTCGTTTTCGACGATATCTCGGAAACGGTGCGTCGTAGAGCGAAACGGATCTTTTTTTCGGACTCATCGCACAAGACAAACATGTCTAAGGGGTATTATGGAAGAGCTTTGACCTTTCAGTACGCCTCAAATTTTTTCGCCGAGTCGGCATTTTTCATTTTTGTCGATATCTCTCGTCGCATTAGACAAACATGTCTAAGGGGTATTATGGATGAACTTAGACCTTGACCTCAATTGTTTTTGCCAAGTCGGCAACAGTGCGTCGTAGAGCGAGACGGATGTTATTTTCGGACTCGTCACTCTAGACAAACATGTCTAAGGGATATTATGGTTGAACTTTGCCTTGGCCTAATTTCAGTCAAAATGCCCCAAGGCATCTCTAGGCCTTGACGTCTAGTTTTATAGTAAAGATAGACTTATTGTCAGCATTGTTAATGATTCGCTGGAAGTCAAGACTATCGTCTGTTTTCATGACTCTCTAGCACAACTGCTCCACCGCCTGTCCTTTTATTAAGGCATTTCGGCAGAAATGCCTTTATGGTTTTAGCAGAATTTTTTTTTTTTTTTTTTTTTTTTTCCTTTCTTTTTTTTCTTCTTCCGCCACTTTTGGTTTCCGGACGATAACTTTAGATTGCCTTGACGGATCCTTGTCAAATTTTCACCGCAAGTCAGAAATGATATGAGGAAGAACCCTATTTTTTTTGAGCCGGATCGGAGGTCCGTGAGGTCCGTGAGGATGAAATCAAGGCTAATTTTAAGACTTGGTTTCCGGACGATAACTGGAAAAATATTTATGCAATAGTTGCAGAACTCTGCATGGAGGTTCATTTGCCACCAGGGAAGAACCCTATTGATTTTGGGATCGATCCGTCAAACGACCTTTGACCTAGAGGTCAAAATAATTTTTTGCTGATTCATCCTTGAGGCTTCCTGCATATCTCGGAAACCGTGCATCGTAGAGCGAAACGGACGTTATTTTCGGACTCGTCGCCCTAGACAAACATCTCTAGGGTGTACTTTTTTTTTTGATCCGGCTCCGAGGTCCGTGAGGTCCGTGAGGATGAAATCGAGGAACTTGGTTTCCGGACGATAACTCAAAAAATATTCAGGCAATAGTTGCAGAATTTTGCACGGAGGTTTATATATCACCAGGGAAGAACCCTATTGATTTTGGGATCGATACCTCAAACGACCTTTGACCTAGAGGTCGAATAATTTTTTGCTGAGTCATCCTTGATTCATCCTGCATATCTCGGAAACGGTGCGTCGTAGAGCGAAACGGACGTTATTTTCGGACTCGTCGCCCTAGACAAACATGTCTAAGGGGTATTATGGATGAACTTTGACCTTGACCCGAAATTTTTTTGCCGAGTCGGCATTTTTCGTTTTCGTCGATATCTCGGAAACGGTGCGTCGTAGAGCGAAACGGACGTTATTTTTGGACTCGTCGCACTAGACCAACATGTCTAAGGGGTATTATGGATGAACTTTGACCTTGACCCGAAATTTTTTTGCCGAGTCGGCATTTTTCGTTTTCGTCGATATCTCGGAAACGGTGCGTCGTAGAGCGAAACGGACGTTATTTTCGGACTCGTCGCACTAGACAAACATGTCTAAGGGGGTATTATGGATGAACTTTGACCTTGACCCGAAATTTTTTTGCCGAGTCGGCATTTTTCGTTTTCGTCGTTATCTCGGAAACGGTGCGTCGTAGAGCGAAACGGACGTTATTTTCGGACTCGTCGCACTAGACAACATGTCTAAGGGGTATTATGGATGAACTTTGACCTTGACCCGAAATTTTTTTGCCGAGTCGGCATTTTTCGTTTTCGTCGATATCTCGGAAACGGTGCGTCGTAGAGCGAAACGGACGTTATTTTCGGACTCGTCGCACTAGACAAACATGTCTAAGGGGTATTATTGATGAACTTTGACCTTGACCCGAAATTTTTTTGCCGAGTCGGCATTTTTCGTTTTCGTCATTATCTCGGAAACGGTGCGTCGTAGAGCGAAACGGACGTTATTTTCGGACTCGTCGCACTAGACAAACATGTCTAAGGGGTATTATGGATGAACTTTGACCTTGACCCGAAATTTTTTTGCCGAGTCGGCATTTTTCGTTTTCGTCGATATCTCGGAAACGGTGCGTCGTAGAGCGAAACGGACGTTATTTTCGGACTCGTCGCACTAGACAAACATGTCTAAGGGGAATTATTGATGAACTTTGACCTTGACCCGAATTTTTTTTGCCGAGTCGGCATTTTTCGTTTTCGTCGATATCTCGGAAACGGTGCGTCGTAGAGCGAAACGGACGTTATTTTCGGACTCGTCGCACTAGACAAACATGTCTAAGGGGAATTATTGATGAACTTTGACCTTGACCCGAAATTTTTTTGTCGAGTCGGCATTTTTCGTTTTCGTCGATATCTCGGAAACGGTGCGTCGTAGAGCGAAACGGACGTTACTTTCGGACTCGTCGCCCTAGACAAACATGTCTAAGGGGTATTATGGATTAACTTTGACCTTGACCCGAAATTTTTTTGCCGAGTCGGCAGTTTTTGTTTTCGTCGATATCTCGGAAACGGTGCGTCGTAGAGCGAAACGGATGGTATTTTCGGACTCGTCGCCCTAGACAAACATGTCTAGCGGGTATTATGGATGAACTTTGACCTTGACCCGAAATTTGTCGACATTTTTCATTTTCGTCGATATCTAGTATTATAAATTATTCATCACACCGAAATGCCTCCAAGGCATCTTTAGGCCTTGACGTCTAGTTCTAGGAGCATATATTAGTTGAGATTGGTGATGTATAAAATAAATTTTCCCAATTGTATTTGTAAATTTGCCGTTTATTGTTATTACTCGCCTATGAACTACTACAGTAAAGGCCCTCCCATTCGTCCCCGCCAGTTTTATGCTAGTGGCTTCCTTTTGCTGGTTTTGGACAGAAAAGTGAAGCTACTGCACATATGCGCGGCGGTTTTCAGCGGCAAAAGGAGCACTCGAGTCATGCAGGCAGGCGAATGTGCCTTGCTTTCAGTACGCGAATTTCTATCCAGAACGATCCAAAGGATCGAAAAGGAGCAAAGATTTTTATCTTTGAAGTCGAACTTTCTGAAATTCTGCATAAAAATACTTTAAAATATTTCAAGAGAGAGGTATTTTATAGTTTTTGGATTTTCGTGATGTTTTTCAAAATGGCAGCCATTTTTGATGAAAAATGGCAAATTTTGGACTTTGGCAGCCATTTTCTATAAAACTGTCTGACCGCTTTTGAGATTTTTGTTCCAAAAGATTCCCCTCATATACCTCTGTGACATGTATAAGGTTCATTGCCTTTGAATCGCTGGTTTGCATGTGACAGCCATTTTGATGTTTTTGACGGGTCCCGAGTGGGTCTTTCCGATGTTAAATTTTCCTATGCTTTATAATGGGAAACATTGTACCTGATATCTCACCTAATATTGAGATAAGAAATTAGGAATCAATTATGGACATATAGGAAATGATACATGCTGAATATTCTTGTGACCTTGAATTTGACCTTTGACCTCATTCCCAAGGTCAGAGCACAAAATGGCTAATATCTCGCTTATTATCGACTTTACAGCTTAGGAATCCATAGTGAACATATAGCAAATGATATCTGTTGAATATTCTGGTGACCTTGAATTTGACCTTGACCTAATTTTCAAGGTCAGAGAACAAAAAGGGTCAATATCTCACTTATTATCGACTTTACAGCTTAGGAATCAAGTGCGAACATATTGGAAATGATATATTGCTGAATATTCTCATGACCTTGAACTTGACCTTTGACCTCATTTACAAGGTCAGATCACAAAATGGCTAATATCTTTTTCATTAGGGCATTTCGGCATTTTGGTTTTGTCAGAATTTTTTTTTTTCTTTTCTTTTTTTTTCCACTTTTCGGTTTCCGGACAATATCTCATGAATGCCTTGACGAATCTTCGAGAAATTTTCACCAGTTATCACATATATTACGTAGATGAAACCTATTGTTTTGGAGCCGGCTTCGAGGTCCGGTTAGTCCGTGAGGATGAATTTTGTGTCAAATGGTTTCCAGATGATAACTCAAAAAGTACTTGTGCTACCATTCTGAAACTTTACACATATGTTGATATAGTGTCACAGAGGAACCCTCTTAATTATGGGGTCAATCCCTCAACGACCTTTGATCCAGGGGCCAAAAACAATGTCTTAGGGGTGTGTTGGGTGAACTTGTCCCATTTACCAAATTTTTTTTCTGCTGAGTCGGCATTTTTCATTCTCGGCCTTATCTCGGAAACGGTGCGGCGTAGAACGAAACAGATGTTACCTATTAATTTCAGTCGAAATGCCCCAAGGCATATTCAGGCCTTGACGTCTAGTTATCGACTTTAAGCTTTGGAATCAATTGTCGACATGCTAGAAATGATATGGCTGAATTTTCTCGTGACCTTGAATTGACCAATGACCTTATTTTCAAGGTCATGGGACAAACGGCTAATATCTAAAATATATATTGTCCGGTAACCTTTCTTAGCCCATCGGCTAATTGTCTTATTGATGCATAACATTCCTCATATATATACCCCTGTGGCGTTTATAAGTTTTGTTGCCCTTGAATTGCTCAAAGTGGGCCATTTTGAGTCTCGGCCCAAATTGGACTTTCCCATGTTAAATTCTCGTATGGTTTATAATGGGGCACATTTTAGGTTACCGGACCTATGGTCCGATAACCTATTGGCATGGCGTTGCGTCCGTCGTCCGTCGTCGTCGTCCGTCGTTGTCGTTCGTCGTCGTCGTCCACATTTTTATCTTTTTTGTTTACGGACCAATCTTTCTGAAATTTTGCACAAAAATGCACAAAAATAATTCAAGAAGGAGGTATTTTTTATTTTTTCGATTTTCGCAATTTTTTCAAAATGGCGGCCATTTTTGTTGAAAATCGGCCAATTTTGGACTTTGGCGGCCATTTTTAGGTTACCGAACCTATGGTCCGATAACCTATTGGCATGGCGTCGCGTCCGTCGTCCGTCCGTCCGTCGTCCGTTCACATTTTTATCTTTAAAGTGTATGATCGAATCTTTCTGAAATTTTGCACAAAAATACCTAAAAATATTTCAAGGAAAGGTTTTTTTTTGTTTTTCGATTTTCGCATTTTTTTCAAAATGGCGGCCGTTTTCGACGAAAAATGCCTGATTTTGGACTTTGGCGGCCATTTTCTCAAAAACTGTCCAGTAACTTTTTTTCTTTTTGATACACAACACTCCTCATATGTACTCCTGTGATGTGTATAAGTTTCGTTGCGCTTGAATCGCTCGAAGTGGGCCATTTTGGGCCAAACTTGGCCCAAATGGGACTTTCCCATGTTAAATTTTCCTATGCTTTATAATGGGACACATTATGCCTTATATCTCACTTAATATTGAGATTAGAGACTAGGAATCAATTGTGGACATATAGGAAATGATATATGCTGAATATTCTCGTGACCTTGAGTTTGACCTCTGACCTCAGTTTCAAGGTCAAAGAACAAAATGGCTAATATCTCGCTTATTATCGACTTTACAGCTTAGAAATCAATTGTGGACATATAAGAAATGATATATACCGAATATTCTGATGACCTTGAATTTGACCTTTGACCTCATTTTCAAGGTCACAGGACAAAATGGCTAATATCTCACTTCTTATCGACTTTACAGCTTAGGAATCAATTGTGGACATATAGGAAATGATATATCCTGAATATTCACGTGACCCTGAATTTGACCTTTGACCTCATTTTCAAGGTCACGGGACAAAATGGCTAATATCTCGCTTATTATCGACTTTACAGCTTAGGAATCAAATATTGACATACAGGAAAGGATATATGCTGAATATTCTGATGACCTCAAATTTGACCTTTGACCTTATTTTCAAGGTCATAGCACAAAATTGCTAATATCTCGCTTATTATCGACTTTACGGCTTAGGGGTCAATTGTGAACATATAGGAAATGATATATGCTGAATATTCTCGTGACCTTGAATTTGACCTTTGACCTCATTTCCAAGGTCACAGGACAAAATTGCTAATATCTCGCTTATTATCGACTTTATGGCTTAGGAATCAATTGTGAACATATAGGAAATGATATATGCTGAATATTCTCGTGACCTTGAATTTGACCTCATTTTCAAGGTTACAGGACAAAATGGCCAATATCTTGCTTATTAGCGACTTTGCAGCTTAGGAATCAATTGTGAACATATAGGAAATGATATATGCTGAATATTCTAGTGACCTTGAATTTGACCCTTGCCCTAAATTTCAAGGTTAGTCATTTTATTTTCAAGGTCAGAATACAAAATGGCTTATATCTCGCTTATTATCAAATTTACAGCTTAGGGGTCCATAGTGAACATATAGGAAATGATGTATGCTGAATATTCTGGTGATCTAGAATTTGACCTTTGATCTCATTTTCAAGGTCAGAGAACAAAATGGCTAATATGTCGCTTATTATCATCTTTACATCTGCCCCTGATGACGCCAGTGTGTCTTTGGATAAACTATTTGGTCGGGCTTTGTTTCTATTGCAAAATGTTGTATTTTACCTTTCTTATTGGCATCATCAAAATTTGATTGTATTGGTGGTAATAGATTGATACTTACATTTGTACCACTGAGTCGGTGTCACTGCTGGCGGACGTTGAATCTGTCCCCGAGGATACCATCAACTCAGTAGCCTTCGGGCTTGTGATTGGGTACTTTTGTACTTGTCATGTATCTATTCCATGGGGGTTAGATTCGGATTTCTAAATTATTTTCATAGGTTGTTCTGCAGTTGTATACTAATTCCATCTGGTGTACAGTAGAAACAACTACATTTAACACATTGTCTGCCCCTGAAGACGCCAGTGTGTCTTTGGATAAACTATTTGGTCGGGCTTTGTTTGTTTCTATTGCAAAATGTAGTATTTTACGTTTCTTATTGGCATCATCAAAATCTGATTGTATTGGTGGTAATAGATTGATACTTACATTTACAGCATAGGAATCAATTGCGAATATAGAGGAATGATATATACTGAATATTTTCATAACCTTGAACTTGAACTTTGACCTCATTTTCAAGGTCACATCACAGAATGGCTAATGTCTCACTTATTATCGACTTTACAGCTTAGGAATTTATTGTGGACATACTAGAAGTGATATATTTGTTGAAAATTTCATGACATTGAATTTATCAGTGACTTTATTTTCAAGGTCACTGTACAAAAAGCTAATATCTAAAATGTATATTGTCCGGTAACCTTTCTTAGCCCTTGGGCTAATTTCTCAAAATCTGTTCAGTAACTTTTTTTCTTTTTGATACATAACACTCCTCATATGTACTCCTATGATGTCTATAAATTTCGTTGCGCTTGAATCGCTCGAAGTGGGCCATTTTGGCCCAAACTCGGCCCAAATGGGACTTTCCCATGTTAAATTCTCCTATGCTTTATAATGGGACACATTATGCCTAATATCTCACTTGATATTGAGATTAGAGACTAGGAATCAATTGTGGACATATAGGAAATGATATATGCTGAATATTCTCGTGACCTTGAATTTGACCTCTGACCTCAGTTTCAAGGTCAGAGCACAAAATGGCTTATATCTCGCTTATTATCGACCCTATAGCTTAGGAATCAATTGTGGACATATAGGAAATAATATATGCTGAATATTTTCGTGACCTTGAATTTGACCTCTGACCTCAGTTTCAAGGTCAGAGCACAAAATGGCTTATATCTCGCTTATTATCGACTCTACAGCTTAGGAATCATTTGTGGACATATACACAGTCGTCAACGTGCGCGCAGGATTCCTGTAGCGGAGTTACAGGAAGCCTGCAAAAAGCAACAACATAATCTGAGAAAATTGATGGTAGGTGGGTATTTTTGGTTGGAAACACATCCCAAACGAGGTTTCCAGCAAAGGGACTGAGCAGATAGACTGACATTATGATATTCTTTTGCGTGGTAGTTTCATTTGTTGTTGACACCTTCGTTATTATTAACTATAAACACATGAAGTGAGATTATACCTCAATTATCGTCCGATTGCCTCTTTGTCTACATGTAATCACCATATAATGGAACTTTTGCCCACTGCTAATGTGCATGGGGGTTGATTGGTTCACAGTTGAACAAATTTATCAGTTAATGGGAGGTGACACTCGTCTGTTTGTGTTTTTCAAACAATTGTGTATCGTAGCACACACGAGATATGTGCTGCAGGATTCACGTAACAGGCGCTTCAGTATTCACGTAACAGGCGCTTCAGTATTCAAGTAACACTGGATGTAAAATTGCCCCCAAAATATCTCTTTTCACTAAATTAACTTTGTACCCATCAATATAAACACATACAAAGGTCAGATGCATGGATTGTGCATTGCACTGGAAAAGTACAAGCATATAGGCTGCGATATTCCTGGCTGGATCTCATCAACTGGCAATGCCTTTTCTTCGTTATGAAGTAATTTTGTATACAGGTAGCACTAAATGAAAAATTGCCCCCAAAAATCTCTCCACTAAATTTACAGCAAAATTACTTATTATGTGTAACAACTGGAACAATATAATAAACTGAATATACAGTGCTCATCATGTCCTCAATGATATCAGTATTGGTGTGTTGCATGGACCTAGCCTATCGTACGTGTGTGTTTTTGTTAGCAACTTTCCTACAGAGAATTATTATGGCTGGTGACTGTGGGTACTGCAGTTTCTCATCAGAGCAAACGGATGACATTGTACAACACTGCATCCAGTCCCATGCTGGTCCCAATACTGATCAGTGCGGGTCATGGTGAGCACTGTATATATTCAGTTTATGTATAATGTACTGTGACCTCTCTGATATGTGTGAAAATGTACTCCTACTAGCTTGGCTAGTGGGATATCCCTTTAGCTCATCTGGTAGAGCAGATGGCTGATGTGTGAGAGGTCCCGGATTCAAATCCCAGTCTGGCCGAGGCATTCCTCGCTTGGTTACAATTGGTGGCAGCGGTGGGATGCCTTGTATTCCTTCGGGATGTGGCCCTGTTATGACCTGGATGTCCTGAGGTTAAAGTAGGATGTCTGGTTATAGCTCCTCACCTCGGGACGAGGTTTCAAAACCCCCCGGAAATGTGTGACCTCTGATATGTGTGAAAATGTACTCCTACTAGCTTGGCTAGTGGGATATTCCTTTAGCTCATCTGGTAGAGCGGATGGCTGATGTGTGAGAGGTCCCGGGTTCAAATCCCAGTCTGGCCGAGGCATTCCTCGCTTGGTTACAATACATACATATTATACTGTTCCAGTTGTTAAATATAATAAATCATTTTGCTGTAAATTTAGCGGAAAGAGAGATTCGGGGACAATTTTACATCTAGTGGTACTTGCATTGCCAATTGATGAGATCCAGCCAGGAATATATATTATACCGTTTCAGTTATTAAATATAATGAATCATTGTGCTGTAAATTTGGCGGAAAGAGAGATTCGGGGACAATTTTACATCTAGTGGTACCTGCATTGCCAATTAATAAAAATCCATCCATAAATATTGCAGCCTATATGCTTGTACTGGAAAGTACAATGCACAATCCATGAATCTGACCTTTGTATGTGTTTATATTGATGTGTACAAAGTTAATTTAGTGGAAAGATATATTTTTGGGCAATTTTACATCTAGTGTTACTTGAATACTGAGGCGCCTGTTACGTGAATACTTCAGCGCCTGTTACGTGAATCCTGCAGCACATATCTCGTGTGTGCTACGATAAACTATTGTTTGATAAACACAAACAGACGAGTGTCACCTCCCATTAACTGTTGAATTTGATCAACTGTGAACCAATCAACCCCCATGTACATTAGTAGTGGGCAAAAGTTCCATTATATGGTGATTACATGTAGACAAAGGGGCAATCGGACGATAATTGAGGAATAATCTCACTTCATGTGTTTATAGTTAATAATAACGAAGGTGTCAACAACAAATGAAACTACCACGCAAAAGAATATCTTTATGTTAGTCTATCTGCCAAGTCGATTTGCTGGAAATCTCGTTTGGGATGTATTTCCAACCAAAAATACCCACCTACCATAATTTTTCTCAGATTATGTTGTTGTTTTTTGCAGGCTTCCTGTAACTCCGCTACAGGAATCCTGCGCGCACGTTGACGACTGTGATATAGGAAATGATATATGCTGAATATTCTGATGACCTTGAATTTGACCTTCGAACTCATTTTCAAGGTCACAGGACAAAATGGCTAATATCTCGCTTGTTATCGACTTTACAGCTTAGCAATCAATTATGAACATATAGGAAATGATATATGCAGATTATTGTCATGACCTTGAATTTGACCTTTGACCTCATTTTCAAGGTCACAGGACAAAATGGCTAATATCTCGCTTGTTATCGACTTTACAGCTTAGCAATCAATTATGAACATATAGGAAATGATATATGAAGATTATTGTCATGACCTTGAATTTGACCTTTGACCTCATTTTCAAGGTCACAGGACAAAATGGCTAATATCTCGCTTATTATCGACTCTACAGCTTAGGAATCAATTGTGGACATATAGGAAATGATATACATGATATATGCTGAATATTCTGATGACCTTGAATTTGACCTTCGACTCATTTTCAAGGTCACAGGACAAAATGGCTAATATCTCGCTTGTTATCGACTTTACAGCTTAGCAATCAATTATGAACATATAGGAAATGATATATGCAGATTATTGTCATTACCTTGAATTTGACCTTTGACCTCATTTTCATGGTCACAGGACAAAATGGCTAATATCTCACTTATTATCGATTTTACAGCTTAGGAATCAATTGTGGACATATAGGTAATGATATATGCTGAATATTCTCGTGACCTTGAATTTGACCTCTGACCTCATTTTCAAGGTCCAAAGACAAACTGGCTCATATCTAGCTCCTCTATTGACTGTATGGCTTGGGAATCAATTGTGGACATGATATACAAAATGATATACATTGAATGTTTTGATGATTTTGACCTTTGCTCCTTCATTTTCAAGGCCACAGCACAAAATTGCTAATATCTCTCTGATTATTGAATTTACAGCTTAGCAATCAACTGTGGACATGATATATGCTTAATGTTATATATGCTGAATATTCTCTTGACCTTGAATTTAACCAGTGACCTGGCTAACATCTAAAATATTAAACATTGTCCGGTAACCTATCTTCGGCCCTTGGCCTAATTTTTTCTTATTGATGCATAACACTCCTCATATGTACTTCTGTGACATGTATAAATTTCGTTGCGCTTGAATCACTCGAAGTGGGCCATTTTGGGCCCAAACTCGGCCCAGATGTGACTTTCCCATGTTAAATTTTCCTATGCTTTATAATGGGACACATTAAGCCTAATATCTCACTTAATATTGAGATTAGAGGCTAGGAATCAATTGTGGACATATAGGAAATGATATATGCTGAATATTCTCGTGACCTTGAATTTGACCTTTGACCTCATTTTCAAGGTCACAGGACAAAATGGCTAATATCTCGCTTATTATCGACTTTACAGCTTAGAATTCAATTGTGGACATATTGGAAATGATATATGCTGAATATTCTCGTGACCTTGAATTTGACCCTTGACCTCATTTTCAAGGTCACAGGACAAAATGGCTAATATCTCGCTTATTATCGACTTTACAGCTTAGGAATCCATTGTGAACATATAGGAAATGATATATGCTGAATATTCTCGTGACCTTGAATTTGACCTTTGGCCTCATTTTCAAGGTCACAGGACAAAATGGCTAATATCTCGCTTATTATCGACTTCACAGCTTAGGAATCAATTGTGAACATATAGGAAATGATATATGCTGAATATTCTCGTGACCTCGAATTTGACCTTTGACCTCATTTCCAAGGTCACAGGACAAAATTGCTAATATCTCGCTTATTATCGACTTTACGGCTTAGGAATCAATTGTGAACATATAGGAAATGATATATGCTGAATATTCTCATGACCTTGATTTTGACCTTTGACCTCATTTTCAAGGTCACAGGACAATGATATAATCAATTGTGAACATATAGGAAATGATATATGCTGAATATTCTAGTGACCTTGAATTTGACCCTTGACCTAAATTTCAAGGTTATTTTCAAGGTCAGAATACAAAATGGCTTATATCTCGCTTATTATCAAATTTACAGCTTAGAGGTCCATAGTGAGCATATAGGAAATGATGTATGCTGAATATTTTGGTGATCTAGAATTTGACCTTTGATCTCATTTTCAAGGTCAGAGAACAAAATGGCTAATATGTCGCTTATTATCATCTTTACATCTGCCCCTGATGACGCCAGTGTGTCTTTGGATAAACTATTTGGTCGGGCTTTGTTTCTATTGCAAAATGTTGTATTTTACGTTTCTTATTGGCATCATCAAAATTTGATTGTATTGGTGGTAATAAATTGATACTTACATTTATACCACTGAGTCGGTGTCACTGCTGGCGGACGTTGAATCTGTCCCCGAGGATACCATCAACTCAGTAGCCTTCGGGCTTGTGATTGGGTACTTTTGTACTTGTCATGTATCTATTCCATGGGGTTAGATTCGGATTTCTAAATTATTTTCATAGGTTGTTGGGCAGTTGTATACTAATTCCATCTGGTGTACAGTAGAAACAACTACATTTAACACATTGTCTGCCCTGAAGACGCCAGTGTGTCTTTGGATAAATTATTTGGTCGGGCTTTGTTTGTTTCTATTGCAAAATGTAGTATTTTACGTTTCTTATTGGCATCATCAAAATCTGATTGTATTGGTGGTAATAGATTGATACTTACGTTTACAGCATAGGAATCAATTGCGAATATAGAGGAATGATATATACTGAATATTTTCATGACCTTGAACTTGAACTTTAATCTCATTTTCAAGGTCACATCACAGAATGGCTAATGTCTCACTTATTATCGACTTTACAGCTTAGGAATTTATTGTGGACATATTGAAGTGATATATTTGTTGAAAATTTCATGGCCTTGAATTTATCAGTGACTTTATTTTCAAGGTCACTGGACAAAAGGCTAATATCTAAAATGTATAATGTCCGGTAACCTTTCTTAGCCCTTGGGCTAATTTTTTATCTTTAAAGTGTATGGTCAAATCTTTCTGAAATTTTGCACAAAAATACCTAAAAATATTTCCAGGAAAATTTTTTTTAGTTTTCTGATTTCCGCATTTTTGACATTAGAGCGTTGGGGGCAAAGCCCCCAACCCTCTACATGTCTATGTGCTGACTTTTTCATGGAGGTTTCATGCCAACCTATCGACATTCGTTTTGGCATGTAAACGTTTAGAAACCTACTTCAAATGAGAATTTTCTTCGTCGTTGACATGAAATCTCTCGAATTGATGGTAAACTTTGAATATTCCACACATGTATAATGCATAAATCGATGTGTTAGGTTTGAGAAAATTACGCAAAATGCTGAGATTGTTTGGAAAACGTCAAAATGGCGGAGCCGATGAAAATTGACGTTCCCAGAATGCAAAGCAAATTTTACCGCAATGACGCGTATTTTGGAGCAAACAATCTCCTGTGCAGCATCCATGTAAGCTTGCGTGTGCCGTGTGGCATTCCTCGGTCTTATGAAGCGAACACAACGATTCGTCTGCGATGCCACGGCTACATTTACCATAATTTGACGTATTTTATATGTCAAGGTGTTGGGTTTGCGAAGCCTTCAAAAAATCCTTTATATTTTAAACTGGTCTTTTCATTAGCCCAGTGGGCATATATGTTAATTATCATGATATCAGATGTTTGTTTGTTTGTTTGTTTATTTCAAACTATATCAACAATAATTAAAGAATGTACAATATGATAATCGGAATAATGCGATACAGTTTGAGGGCCCATCAAAGACGTATGTCTGTAGAACGATGAGCCCCTGCATAATAATAAACTAGTAAATAATTAGTTGAACAAGTAAATGTAAAGTTATTGACTACCGTCCGCTCTTCGGGATCCTCGAGGATAGTCCTCTCTCATCCGAGTCCTTGCGGACGCGCATCCGCTATTCCGGATCCTCGCGGCAGGGCCGCTCACCGGAGGTCGCGGCGGACACGGTAACTACTTCATCATTAACGGTAACCAGGTAACAGCCCACCCGACACTCCCAGGCCTACGGACACCGTTCAGAAACTGGTTCATCACCACGGTGTTAACTGGCGGGGCCTGGCGAGCCGCGGTCTGCCTCGGGGACGGAACCCCGTACAGTCCGACATGCTGGCCAGAGCCTCTGTCACATGTCCCGGGAAGGGAGAGAGCTGGCGATCCACAGGGCCGAAGGCCCCCGAGTCAGCAACTCGTCTCTCCCAGCCCGGGCCTCCCCACGGAAATCGTCCCCAGGGCTCTAGGAGCCCACTACTCAGACCCAGGGAACACAAAGCTCATGGCGAGCCTCGTGTGCGTCCTAGTCTCGATCTTGGACAATCTCCTCGAACGAGTCGCTTCCAGTGTATATATAATACACCACAAACTGTAGGGCGCACGCGAGGTTAAATCGATCCATTGTTATAGTTTACTGGAACGTAAATTACAATACGTCGCCGTGGCAACGCACGCTCGAACGGAGCATGTCAAAACAAGGCCAAGTACAGAAAGGCCACATAAATGGCTTTTATGTTTACAATCACCTGCCGCGTGCTTAGGGCAAAATCGCCACATTACCCCCTTCTTACAATGTTGGTCCCCAACATGTTCCGCCCGCGCCCAAAATGCTCGAAACCCGACGAAGGCTTCGCATGGCGGGGGCCGGAAGAAGGCACGATGGCAACGCCCGGAAGTCACGGCGCAAACACTAGGACTTTAAGAGTCCCTTTTGGAAGAATGGGGAACTACCCCCGGACTTATGGAGTAAACTATAACGCGCTTTGCAATTTTGAATAAATCCTAATAAACAAGCTAAAATTTTGACCGAGGTGGTCCAAAACCGTGTGATGACCTTGAAAGGTCATCCATTATAAAAGGACGGTGTGTCGAGTCTTTGGAATATCTTTAAGGTTAGACTTTAAATTTAGAAATTTTGTAAAACGACACACCGAGTGATCAAAAGTGATAGTACCTCTAAAATGTTGCCGACCGCCCTGCCGGCCGGCTCCTCAGATCCGCAGAACGGGTCTGAGGCAGGGCGGAGCCGCGGGAGCGACTCCGGCACGCCCGCATGACATATGTACATCTAGCAGACACACATACACCTGCGGACAGCTGTCGCAGACAGCTATCAAAGCCAACGCGGCAAGCCGCATCGACTGCCAGTATCTGTATACTGCAACCCGCACAGGCCTGTGTACAGACACGCAGATGGACGGACGTCTGCACTTTCATGCAGCCGCCCGCCCGCCCGCACGTCTTCAGCACGGCCCGCATGGGGAGTTTACAACTGACAAAATCACCCGCATCTCGAACACCGGACACGCGGATCCCGCGGAATCCAGCGCCGCATCGGCGGACGAAATGCGGATGGCACAAAACACATGTGCTACACATCTGGAGATTAATAAAAATCCGAGAACGACATTTTTACATATATATACATGTAACAAATGACAGCTATACTACACGTGCAGCAATGCACGCGGTGTCGCTGCAAAACTCTGTCCCCGGTCATACTGACACACTGCCGAACCAACATACAAACACCATAAAACTCATGCGGAGGCAGTCATTTCCCTCCGGTGACTCCAAATCAAACCATGTATACGGGTAGAAACGCATTTCTATCCCGGGGGACCTCGCAAATAACTACAGTAATTAAGATCAGTCATTAGCTAAAGCTTCCGCACTGGCGGTAAATGACGTGAAACTAATCACCAAAGCAAGGTAGAAATTGGGCATAAAATTGACAGTAACCACTAACTTGTGGCTTGTACGAATATGTCAGACGAAAACGACAATAAATTGTCATTCTCCAGTCTTTTCAAATATCACAGCAATCCGTCACTGTCAAAATTAGCGCAACTCCTTACACCCCTCTTGCGAAAGCAGAAATCTCCCGATTTCTTACTCTCTATTGCACCGGAAAGGAAATTTCACATACTTGACTCACTTTGTATCAGTAAATGAGCAAGAACAGAATTCTCCAGAGACATGCCGCACACTTGTGGCTTATAATCCTCCCATAAATAATAAATGAGATGGAAAATAAACAAAATCACTCCCCATAGCCGCTGGCACGCTTACAGGGCGATCGGACATACCCATGACGTCCGGACAGACAATCGGGCGCCCTATGGGCGTTTGCAAAGCGCCCACTAGCAACCCCGACGTACTGCCCGGCCGCGGAGCGGTGCCCGGTCCAGCCCAGAGCCTCCTCAAACGACTACCGGAGCGCGGAGCCAATAGATTTAGACGCGGAGCCGGCATGGTCCATAACCGCACTGGTTAGGGGGCGAACCCTTCATACCGGCGCCCAATCTAGAGGCGCCCAAAGATGGTGAAAGCAATAGCCGGCGGACGTCCGGGGCTGCCCGCGGACGGAGTCCAGGCCGGACGTCTACCATTGTACGGCGTATTGCCCTTATCCAATGAAGATGAAATTGGAATTAGAAGCCACCACAAGTGTTGCGCATGTAATATACGACCCCCTTCTTAGAAGGAGGCCGGGGTTCCGGTCATTCCGGCCGGACCGCGTATTGTAAGGTACGATCCGGACGAGAACGAGCGTCACCCGCTGCCGCGGCTGGTCCGCACACGCGGACTTAACAACCGCTCCATTATCATAATGGATAGTCGGTTTCCTGCCGTAAGAAACCTTAATCTACTATAACCGCAATTACAGTAGTGGCTCACGGGGGATAACTACACCGAAGTGCGTCATCTTAAAGCGCCGCGGACGCCGGACGAGTCACGCGGACGAACCGCGGACATCAGTCCTCATCGGCGGACACTATCCCCGCGTCCAGAGCCAGTTCCCCAAATCCGTGGGAAGACGCTTCTCCCGTAGCGGACGTAAATCCCAACCTCAGTCTGGCCATATAAGAGGTTGTCCCGGGACCAGGGGCGTCCGGCCGAATCAGTAAATTCGTCCGGCCAGCGTAACCGTTGTACGGATTACGCCGGACAGCCGTCCACAAGGTGCGGACCGGCCATCCGCACGTCCCTGGCGCTAGAAACTACAGGAGGGCGGATGCGGAGCGGCGGCGTTACGACATGAAAGTCTCCGCGGACCTCAACTCCGAAGATGGCCACAAAGTAGCCACCCGCGGAGATAAGTCGTGCGGACTCTCACGGAACGACCTAAAACCCGTCCGTAGTATGATAGACGGGTACCGCAGACGCATCCGCATGGGCGGAAGGTTATTCCCACCCATACCGGGCTGGCGCACGTGGTTTCCGGCGTGGCCGCCCGTCATCCGCAGGTACTGGAGGGAGTGGAGGTACCTGCGGATCGCCGTCATCTGGCTGATAGCCACCCAGCCCATCATCTGACGGGTCAGAGAGGTCCGGGAGGCCCACCATACGGCGCACACGCTCGTCCGGAGTCCGCGGATGCTGACCGGACGGATCCCATACGGGAGCATCATCCGGTTCCGCATCTTGAATTAGCGGATCCATGACCAGCGGGCCCTCGTACTTCTTCAGATTATCGATATGGACAACCAGAACCCTGTCCGGATCGGAATCCCTCCGGATCCGGTAGTCCACATCTGTCACCTGTTTCAGTACTGTAAACGGGCCTATCCACGGCTTAGCAAATTTATTGCCTTGCTTAAGCGGCGGATAATAGTAGCGCACCTTGTCGCCTTCCGCAAAAGCTGGCCTACCCTTGGCATGGGCGTCATAGCCTCGCTTCTGCCGGAGGGCAGACTTGTCCAGGCGCGCGCGCGCGAAATCATGGGCGTTCGCCAGGGCGCGGCGAATCCACTCCACGTACTCCGGACCGCACTGGGGTACGGCGCCGGTCTCTGCCGCAGTTGGATACATAATATCCACGGGCAAATTTAACTCCCGGCCGTACAACATCGCGTGCGGAGTAACTCCGGTCGAAGAGTGGACCGACGACCTGTACGCCATTAAGACATACGGGAGGTGGTCATCCCAATCATTCGCACGATCATTCACAAAGGCCGCCAGCATGTTGAGGACCGATCGATTAAAGCGTTCGACCTGGCCATCAGACTGGGGCCTGTAGGGGGTGGTACGCACCTTGGTACTCCCTAGCATCTGTGCTAGGTTCCGGAACAGGTTGCTCTCAAATTGCGTGCCCTGATCCGAATGTACCTGTTTAGGTACCCCATGGTACACCACCCATCTATTCACCAATAACCGAGCTACCTCGTCCGCAGTCTGGCGGCGCAGTGGGTAGGCGTCGGTATACTTGGTAAAATAGTCGGATATCACCAGGATGTACCGGAAACCGCGCGGGGTGACCCGGTGGGTATCCAGTATATCCAGAGCTATCCGATCAAACGGCGCGCCCGCCTTAACCGTGGTTAAGGGGTGGCGGCCAGGAGTCGGGACTCCTTTGCGAGCTTGACACCGAGGGCAGGCTGCGCACCACCGTTGCACGTCCAAGCCGCTACCAGGCCAATGAAAGCGCTGTTGTAGCCTATGGACGGTCCTCCGGATTCCCAAGTGACCGGTCACCCGGAGGTCATGCAACTGGTGGAGTACTTCTTTCCGCAGCTCCGCCGGAAGCACCAACTGCCATATTGGAGGCAGTGGGGTCGGTGGCTCATAGCGCCGGTATAAGAGGCCATCCCTCAAGGAGAGTCGTTCCCACTGAGATACTAGAGACAAGGTCTCCTCCCTGTAGGTCTTCCGCTCATCCTTCGAGGGCTTCTGGCCGGCCTCAAGGGCTGTAATTACCGGTGCCAGAGCTCTGTCAGCTCTTTGCGTCGCAGCTATCTGCGCCGGAGAGTAGCCACCCAAGTAATTAGGCTCCTCATCCGTCGCGTCCGGCTGCGCCGCAGCGGCCATCACCACAGGGGGCAAGGACCGCTCATACTCAGACTCTCCAGAGGACGAGGGTACCCACGAGGAGTACACCGCCGGACTCGAGGAAGACTCGCTGGAGCTGAGCCGCACCTCCGCTTCATATGCGGGACGCCCTCGCCGATATCGGCGGGTCCGCGCGCGGAGATGAGCCCTAGACGCTCCGGCCGCCGTGTCGTTAGAGGGGGCGGCGGCCTGCGGTCTCCCCGGAACGTCCAATTCCGAGTCTGAGGACGAATCCGCGGCTTGCTGGAATGGTGCCATCCCTGCACAACCCGGATTCTTGCACTTATGACAACGGGACAGGCCGTCCGCGTTGCCGTGCAACTTACCAGCGCGATGCTCTATCTGCATGTCATACTCTTGGAGTTTGACGAGCCACCGCGCCACCAAGCCGTCGGCCTCACTATAGTTGAGGAGCCATCTCAGCGAACTATGATCAGTCCGCAAGCGGAAATGGCGTCCCAACAAATAGTGCCGAAAACGCTTGGTCATCGTAACCACCGCGAGCAACTCGCGATGAGTGGTGCAGTAGTTCATTTGAGAGCGGCTCAAGGCCACACTCGCATAAGCTACTACCCGCTCTTGCCCGTCCACGATCTGCGAGAGGACACCGCCGAGTGCGAAGTTACTCGCGTCGGTGTCCAAGATGAACTCGCAGTCCGGACGAGGGTGCCGCAGCACCGGGGCCACTACCAAGGCCTGCCGGAGTCCCGAGAAGGCGTTAGCCTGCTCGGCGGACCAAACAAAATCGGCGCCCTTTTCCGTGAGGATAGTAAGGGGACGCGCGATCTCCGCAAAGCCGCGAATAAACCTGCGGTGGTAGCTCGCGAAGCCCAAGAAGGACCTCACGTCCGCCACGTTACATGGCGGAGGCCATTTCTGCACGGCCGCCACCTTTGCGGGGTCTGGTCTCACTCCGGTGCCCGTTACCATGAAGCCCAAGTACAGGATTTCCTGCGCGAATAGCTCGCACTTACTTGGCTTCAATTTAAGCCCTGCTCCGCGGATGCGATGGAGCACCATCTGGAGGTTGGTGAGGGTTTCCTCGAACGACCGGCCATACACGACGACATCGTCGATGTAGACCATACATCGCTTCCAGAGGAACCCTTTGAGTACCATCTCCATGAGGCGCTCGAACGTCGCTGGTGCGTTACAGAGCCCGAACGGCATTACCTTGAATTGGTAGAGCCCGTTCTTGGTAACGAAGGCAGTCTTCGCCCGATCACTCTCCTCCATCTCCACCTGCCAATACCCGGAGGCCAGATCTAGAGCACAGAAATAGTGCGACCCGGCCAGGGCATCGAAGGTATCCTCAATGTGCGGGAGAGGATATGAGTCCTTCCGCGTGGCATCGTTGAGTTTCCGATAGTCCACGCAGAACCTCCACGAGCCGTCCTTCTTCTTCACCATAACCACCGGACTGGCCCAAGGGCTGTCACTGGGTTCGATGATGTCCAAGTCGAGCATCTTTTGCACCTCCTGGTCTATGACCTCTTGGTGCACTATTGCTGCCCGACGAAGACGCTGCTTGAGAGGACGCTCGTCCACGAGGTCGATGCGGTGCTTGGCGACGTCAGTCTTGCCAACCGCACCATCAGGACCCATGAACACATCCGCATACTGCCGCAGCAGTCTGCGGAGCGCTTGGCGCTGCTCTTCATCCAGCCGGTCCTTCGGAACCCGAGATTCCAAATGGTCCGGCAGGGTGAACGGATCATCTCCGGCGGCCGCCGCCGCGCACGCAGCGCGGCAGACCGGATCGTCGGGGATGACACGACTCGAAGCCGCGGGAATAGCAGTAGCTGCTATGCATCCGCGCTTCAGTACAATCGGAGCATCCGTAGGATTCACCACAAGGATGGGCATCGCGCGGGGGTTGGACATGACCAGGGCCCCACCCAGCACGAGCCCAGTTCCTGCGGCGAAACTGCTCACGGGTTGCACTATACACGGACGACCATCGAGGGGCATGCGGGGACGCCGCGGCCTCGTCTCGATGATCATCTCACTCATCGGCGGCACTACTACAGTGCGCGATGTCCGCATCTGGAATGAATGCATCGGGCCCGAGCGGAAGAGGAAGTGTGTGTCCTCTCCCATCCGGAACTCGCCAGCGCTAAAGTTGGCAATCACCCGGTGGACCCGTAGGAAATTCATCCCAATTATCCCGGCCGCTCCGATATCCGCCACGATCGCCTCTGTCAGATACACCTTGTCCCCAAGGGTAATAGGCAGATCGATGATGCCATGGATACGGATGCGGTTGTCTCCCGCTCCGTAGAGCTTGTACGGTCCGGGATCTCGCAACTCAAGGTTGCGGAGTGCGGGCTCCTTCCTAAACGTTCCGGCGGCCACGAGGGTCACCTCCGAGCCTGAGTCTATGAGGAACCGGACCGGCTCCCGTCCGAAGGACAGGGGCAGGTACCAGCAGGGGTCCCTCACCAGCGCGCAGGTCGGGCGATACCTTTCGCACGCGCTGGGCTCATCTACGGAGTCCTCGCCATCCGCCTCAGCCGCGGAGGAGCTAGACTGGTCTCCAAGGACTACTCCCGGAGAAGTCATATCCACTTGGGGTCCGTCCTGCTCATCAGCGGGTGGGGCGGCATCGTTTGCCACCGAACAACTATCCCCGGACGCAGTGTTGGTCGCCACCACGTCCGGATCTAGTTTCCCTGCCGCGGGTTCCGATTCTGCTGTCCCGGAGGACCAGACCGGAAGGAATTCCTCCGTTGCGGGCCAGGGAGAGCTCCCTGGTATCCGCGCGACCGCAGGCGTTCCAACAACTCCGGACACTTCAGCCAAAAGTGTCCCTGCTTTCCGCAGAAGTAGCAGGGACGGTTCTGAGCTGGTCCGGAGGTGAACGCGCAACATTCTGCGGCTCCCGGAGCTTCGAGCCCGGCGCAGTGCGCAATCATCTGCGCGGCGCCGAGGTCGTATTCCTCTATGTCGCACTCGTCCGAAGGCGAGTGCGGCGCGGCGACCGGTGCCGCAGGTGCGGGCGCCCCTGTAGAGGGTGCCGGCGCACTAACCCACTGCTGGGTAGGTTCCCTGGCGGGTTCCCGGACGACCGGGTCCTGCCACGGGGTTACCTGCGATGCCTTGACCGGAGGAGGAGTCGCCACCTGCGCGGGTACAGCCGGGGCCGGAGCCGAGGCTGGAGGCAACTGTCTAGGACGGACAGCCATCTCAAGCGCAAGCGCGGAGTCTATCGCCTCCTCCATCGATCGCTTTTCATGGGTGGCCAGCCCGTACGCTAGGTGGTAAGGCTGGCCATCGATGAACTGATCGATCAGCACCGTCTCGAACCGTCTGGAGTCCATGTCCGGAAAGGCTTTCCGGCCGAGTATGCGTAAGCTGTACGCATAGTCTGTCACGGACTCAGTCGGCTGGCGGATACGCGCCTTGAACTCTCGTTCAGACTGCCGCCGATTGGTCGTCGGCGGGAACAGCAGGCGAAGTTGACGAGCAACCTCGCCGAACGTCACTGTTCCTACCGGCAGACACGGCATCACGCGGAGAGCTTTCCCTTCCAGGCTCCCCGCGAGGACGTGTCCAGCCTCAGGCTGGGACCATCCTTCGTACACGGCGGTACGCCATACCTGGAGCAAGTAGTCCTCCAAGTCGGCGTTATCCCCGTTGAACCGTTTCCGCCACGAAGAGTGGTCGGGCCCGTCATCGCGTTTGTTACGCGCCCGACGTGCGGTCCCGGCTCCGGGGTCGTCCGTGTACTGCGGCAAGTTCCGCGCGCTTCCCACGCCTGCGGCGGAGTCTGCCGGAGCAAACATCGACGCCGCGGACATAGGAGCAGGGAAGCTCACGTTTGCCGCCGGGATCATTCCCGCTGAAAACCCACTCTGGCTAGGTGCGGGCGGGGCTCCCATCGAACCTACTGGGTAGGCTCCAGAAGGGGCGGCAAAGCTTGGGGCCGAAGCCGCCTGTTGCCACTGCCCGTCCGACACACTGTACGTGCCAGGGTAAGTCGACCACGCGGCTTGCGCTCCAACCGTCGGAACGGTCGACGCGGTCGCCAACGTGGTGCCTCCGAGCCGCGGGGCAGGCGCGGGTCCCATTGCGGGGGCCACTGGCGCCTGCGGACTCGGCAGGACTTGGGGAGGGGCTACTGGCCCAGACATCCCCGGACTTAGGGTGACCGACGGGTCAACGCTCGAATGCAGCTGATTCCGCTTGAACAGTACAAGCGCCTCGGAAATCAGCCACCTCTCCCTCTCCGTCAAAGGCCCCGAGTTGCCTTGTGACAGCGGAGAAGGGGAGCGGTTCCGCCGGTCTGATCGTCCCTGATGGGGCGACCGGGCGCGGTCATAGCGCCCGAGGGGAGCCAGCTCACCAAGTGCGTCGGTGAGCTGATCCACCACACTGCCCGGTGCGGACCGACCAGAACCCATGCCAGAGGCCCGCGAGGGAGCCCACCCGGCCGGGTGCGGCATCTGGTAAGACTGGTCCGCTCGTCCAGAAGGACCCGCATGCATCGGCGCTCGATTCCGGACGCTCGAAGGCGTCTTATGGAAGGGTACCGATTGCCACGGATCTGTTCTGGGCGCGGGCGGGCGCGGCGTAGAGCCGTTGCCAGCTCCACCCACCGCGCCTAACACGTCAAGGTCCGGCCTTGACGGCAACTCCTGCTGCGGCCCCGCGGGGCCCGACTCTACGTCCGAAGACGGAGCCAGGGACGCCGGAGTCGTCTCCGCGGACGGGGTCTTGTCCACGGAGGTTTCCGCGCGTTCCTTCCGGCCGCCGGAGTCGTCCGGAGACGTCTCACGGGGGCTGTCGCGTGACCGGGTGTGGTCCGCGACACTTCCACCCTTATCCCTCCCCTTGGATTCATCGGCCTTATCTTTGGCCTTCTCTTTCGCTCTCGTCATTTTTTTTCGAGACGTCCTTGAGGAGCGGGCGATCCCCAGGGACTAAGGAGGCGACAACACTGTGACGGTAGGCTGCGATGGAACACTGTCGGACTGATCCTGGTCACGGCACCAATGTAAAGTTATTGACTACCGTCCGCTCTTCGGGATCCTCGAGGATAGTCCTCTCTCATCCGAGTCCTTGCGGACGCGCATCCGCTATTCCGGATCCTCGCGGCAGGGCCGCTCACCGGAGGTCGCGGCGGACACGGTAACTACTTCATCATTAACGGTAACCAGGTAACAGCCCACCCGACACTCCCAGGCCTACGGACACCGTTCAGAAACTGGTTCATCACCACGGTGTTAACTGGCGGGGCCTGGCGAGCCGCGGTCTGCCTCGGGGACGGAACCCCGTACAGTCCGACATGCTGGCCAGAGCCTCTGTCACATGTCCCGGGAAGGGAGAGAGCTGGCGATCCACAGGGCCGAAGGCCCCCGAGTCAGCAACTCGTCTCTCCCAGCCCGGGCCTCCCCACGGAAATCGTCCCCAGGGCTCTAGGAGCCCACTACTCAGACCCAGGGAACACAAAGCTCATGGCGAGCCTCGTGTGCGTCCTAGTCTCGATCTTGGACAATCTCCTCGAACGAGTCGCTTCCAGTGTATATATAATACACCACAAACTGTAGGGCGCACGCGAGGTTAAATCGATCCATTGTTATAGTTTACTGGAACGTAAATTACAATACGTCGCCGTGGCAACGCACGCTCGAACGGAGCATGTCAAAACAAGGCCAAGTACAGAAAGGCCACATAAATGGCTTTTATGTTTACAATCACCTGCCGCGTGCTTAGGGCAAAATCGCCACATAAACACAATGATTGGTTGAACAAGTAAACACGATAAAAATTTGCCCAAGGGCAAAGAAAGGTTACCGGACCATATATGTTTTATATTTTATATAATAACCATTTTTTCCCTTAACCGTGTAAATGATGTCACTTGTCAGATGCAGATATTCCTCATAGTTTAAAATATTCTTAAGGATATTTCATTAAGGTTCAATACCATTTTAGCAGGAGTATCTGTTTCATTGAGTTCAAAATGAATGTTTACTTATTAGAAAAATATGAATGGAGTAGGCCTATGCTTTCATCATAATATACAAGAATGAATTGGAATCATTTAAGAGAGGATATCATTATGGTAGCATTATTATTTGGAGGGGGGGGGGAGGGGTTACGTTGAGTAGAATACATTCCGCTGTATAGGGTGCTGATGGTGTGCTCGAGCTCTAATGTCGACTCTCACAGTTAGCTGTATTTTCTTGTTTTCAAAATGGCGGCCATTTTTGACAAAAATGCCTGATTTTGGACTTTGGCGGCCAATCTCTCAAAATCAAACTCGGCCAAATGGGACTTTCCCATGTTAAATTCTCCTATGCTTTATAATGGGACACATTAAGTCTAATATCTCACTTAATATTGAGATTAGAGACTAGGAATCAATTGTGGACATATAGGAAATGATATATGCTGAATATTCTTGTGACCTTGAATTTGACCTCTGACCTCAGTTTCAAGGTCAGAGCGGCCATTTTAGTCAAAAAATGGCCCATTTTGGAGTTTGACGGTCGTTCACTCAAAATCTCTTCAGTAACTTTTTTTCTTATTGATGCATAACACTCCTTATATGTACCCCTGTGACATAAATAAATTTCGTTGCCCTTGAATCGCTCAAAGTGGGCCATTTTGGGCCCAAACACGGTCCAAATGGGACTTTCCCATGTTAAATTCTCCTATGCTTTATAATGGGACACATTAAGTCTAATATCTCACTTAATATTGAGATTAGAGACTAGGAATCAATTGTGGACATATAGGAAATGATATATGCTGAATATTCTTGTGACCTTGAATTTGACCTCTGACCTCAGTTTCAAGGTCAGAGCGGCCATTTTAGTCAAAAAATGGCCAATTTTGGAGTTTGACGGTCGTTCACTCAAAATCTCTTCAGTAACTTTTTTTCTTATTGATGCATAACACTCCTCATATGTACCCCTGTGACATAAATAAATTTTGTTGCCCTTGAATCGCTCAAAGTGGGCCATTTTGGGCCCAAACACGGTCCAAATGGGACTTTCCCATGTTAAATTCTTCTATGCTTTATAATGGGACAGATTGAGCCCAATATCTCACTTAATATTGAGATTAGAGACCAGGAATCAATTGTGGACATATGGGAAATGATATAGGCCGAATATTCTTGTGACCTTGAGGTTGACCTCTGACCTCGGTTTCAAGGTCAGAGCACAAAATAGCTAATATCTCGCTTATTATCGACTTTACAGCTTAGGAATCAATTGTGGACATACAGGAAATGATATATGCCGAATATTCCGATGACCTTGAATTTAACCTTTGACCTCATTTTCAAGGTCACAGAGCAAAATGGCTAATATCTCACTTATTATCGATTTTACAGCTTAGAGATCAATTGGGTACATAAAGGAAATGATATATGCTGATTATTCTTGTGACCTTGAATTTGACCTCTGACCTCGGGTTCAAGATCAGAGCACAAAATGTCTAATATCTCGCTTATTATCGACTTTACACCTTGAGAATCAATTGTGGACAAATAGGAAATGATATATGCCGAATATTCTGATGACCTTGAATTTGACATTTGCCTCATTTCCAAGGTCACAGGACAAAATGGCTAATATCTCATTTATTATCGACTTTACAGCTTGAGAATCAATTGTGGACATATAGTAAATGATATATGCCGAATATTCTGATGACCTTGAATTTGACCTTTGACCTCATTTTCAAGGTCACAGAACAAAATGGCTAATATCTCACTTATTATCATGATTATCGATTTTACAGCTTAGGGATCAATTGTGGACATAAAGGAATGGATATACGCTGAATATCTCATGACCTTGAATTCGACCTCTGACCTCGGTTTCAAGGTCAGAGTACAAACTGTCTAGTATCGCGCCTATTATCGAATTTACAGCTTAGGAATCAATTGTGGACATACAGGAAATGATATATGCCAAATATTCTGATGACGTTGATTTTGACCTTTGACCTCATTTTCAAGGTCACAGGACAAATTGGCTAATATCTCACATATTATCAATTTCACAGCTTAGGGATCAATTGTGGTCATATAGGAAATGATATATGCTGAATATTATCGTAACCTTGAATTTGACCTCTGACCTCAGTTTCAAGGTCAGAGCACAAAATGGCTAATATCACGGTTATTATTGACTACAGCTTAGGAATCAATTGTGGACATATAGGAAATGATATATGCAGATTATTGCCATGACATTAAATTTGACCTTTGACCTCATTTTCAGGATCAGAGGACAAAATGGCTAATATCTAGCTTTTCATCAACTTTACAGCTTAGCAATCAACTGTGAACATATAGAAAATGATATATTCTGAACTTTGTCATGACCTTGAACTTGACCTTTGACATCATTTCTAAGGTCGCAGGACAAAATGGCTAATATCTCGCTATTTACCTTGAATTTGACCTTTGACCTCATTTTCAAGGTCAGAGAACGAAATGGCTAATATCTCGCTTTTCATCGACTTCACAGCTTAGCAATCAGTTGTGGGCATATAGAAAATTATATATTCTGAACATTGTCATGACCTTGAACTTCACCTTTGACCTAGTTTTCAAGGTCAGAGGACAAAATGGCTAATAGCTCGCTTATTATCGACTTTACAGCTTAGGAATCAATTATGAACATATAGGAAATGATATATGCTGATTATTGCTATGACCTTGAATTCGACCTTTGACCTCATTTTCAAGGTCACAGGACATATGGCTAATATCTCGCTTATTATTGACTTTACAAGCTCTTAGCAATCAATTGTGGACATACTAGAAATGGCATATGCCGAATATTATCGTGTCCTTGAATTGACCAATGACCTTATTTTCAAGGTCACGGGACAAAATACTAATATCTAAAATATATATTGTCTGGTAACCTTTCTTAGCCCTTGGGCTAATTTTTTCTAAATATCTCACTTATTATTGAGATTAGAGATTCGGCATCAGTTGTGGTCATATAGGAAATGATTATATGCTGAAAATTCTTGTGACCTTGAATTTGACCTTTGACCTCAATTTCAAGGTCGGAGAACAAAATGACTAATATTTCGCTTACTATCAACTTGAGGACATAGGAGATCATATGTGATGAATATTCTTGTGCTCTTGAATTTGACCTTCGACCTCATTTTCAAGGTCAGAGAACTGAATGGCTAATATCTCGCTTATTATCAACTAATATATCGCTTATTATCAACTAATATGCTGCTTATTTTCAACTTAACAGCTTGGGAATCAATTTTGAACATATAGGAAGTTATATGCTGAATATTCTTGTGATCTTGAATTTGACCTTCAAACTCATTTTTACGGTCAGGGGACAAAATGGCTAATATCTCGTTTATTTTTGACTATACAACTTAACCTTTTTCCTCATATTCGTTTATTATTGACTTTATAATTTGAACTTTGACCATATTTTCAAGGTCAGGACATGAACTGGCTAATATCTTGCTCATTATACAATTGTGAACATATAGAAAACAATGTTCCCCTTGTGCACATGTTGTCGAAAAATTACCATTTCCGACTTTGAGAGCTTAACACTACATTTCTCCGATAACCTTTTTCTGCCTTTTGAAAAATTTTTTTGATTTTCACATTTTTACTCAAAATGACCTCATTTACAACTGAGGCATAAGACTCTCCTTATGTACCCCAGTGCTGTGTTTAGGTTTCGTTGCCCTTCAATCGCTCGAAGTGGCCATTTTGACCTAAATGGGACTTTCTTATGTCAAATTCTCCTATGCTTTATATGGAACACATTATTCCTAATATCTTGCTTAATATTGAGATTAGAGACTAGGAATCAGTTGTGGACATATAGGAAATGATATATGCTGAATATTCTCATGACCTTGATTTGACGTTTGACCTAATTTTCAAGGTCACAGGACAAAATGGCTAATATCTAAAATATAAAATATATACATGTATTGCTGGTACCTATCTTATGCTTTGGGCTAATTTTAACAAATACAAAAATACATACGTGTACAAGTATTAAGTGTTGACATTTGAGTTCACGTGTACAAGTGAACTCATGGCTATAGACCTAGTCCAATTACAACACACTCACTCATGGCTATAGACCTAGTCCAACACACTAACACTCATGGCTATAGACCTAGTCCAACTACAGCACACTCACTCATGGCTATAGACCTAGTCCAACTACAACACACCCGCCCTGTCTTGCACTGGAGACTGTATGCCCACAATGGCCTTGCACATAATCAACTCCACGGGATCCGATAACAGGTTAGCTACCTTCGAGTGTCGTTAGTGGTTTCACAGACCTAGCTGATCTACAACTCTGTATCCAGACGCCTCTGACAGGACCCCCCCCCCCCCCACCACCAATTATTTTTGTGTGATAATGAGTGAGTTGTGATGTGATCCAGATGGATGTAATCCTGTGAAAGCTTGCTCCACCTGGATCTGTTACAATTGGCTGGCTCTCAGCCAATCAGATCACTTCAGGATCTCTGTGAGTGATGATGGCCCTTTAGGACTGACTGACACCGGTGTGCCCACAGATAGAAGTACAGGAACACTAGCTTCCAGTTAATTTTTGGAGTCTAAAAGATCTAACAGTATTTATGAGATGTACTGTAAGGCAGTCTAGTAATTACTGTAGTGCTATTTTAAAATAATGAAATAATTGAAAAAAAACTTGAGAGATGGTTTATTAGCTTACCGGCCCTTTGGGCCGATAAGCTATTGTCATGGTTTTTCGTCCGGCGTCTGTCTGTCCGTCGTCCGTCCGGGTCTGTCCGGGTCCGGGTCTTTTTTTTGACATGATGAATTTCCCCATAAATTTGTCAGAACATACCTTCGGCCAGTATCTAAAGACTTTTTAAAAAAAATTTTGATTGAATCGTTATTGCCGATTTGTCGGCCATTTTTGAAGAAAAATTGCCAATTTTGGACTTTGGTGGCCATTTTCTCAAAAACTTTCTGATCAGTTTTGAGATTTTTGTTTCAAAACATTCTTTTCATGTACCTCTACAACGTGTATAAGTTTCGTTGCCCTTGAATCGCCGGTTCGCGTGTGGCGGCCATTTTGATTTTTTGACAGGTCGGTGAAAAAAAAAATTTTTGTCCCAAATCGAGTCACTAAGTTATTAGTTTTGAGCCATTTCCAGCAAAAAACATTTTGTTTTTGACCATTGAAAATTTTTGTTTTCCTTCATAATGGGAGCTGTGCGGAGTGAACTCATAGAACACTTCAAGATAGAGCCTAAAGCTAGCATCCATTCGTCCGTGCTCGTGTCCGTGTCCGTGAAAAATCCCTGTCATAGAGAAAAGCCTGTCTGCCATCCATACCTCCGTTGCGTGAGCGTGTCCGTGTCCGTGACGAATCGTTCTGGGAGCAATTTTTCACGGAGCACGGATGCGTGTTTGTGATATTTAATGGCTTTTCATGGTGTTCATTGACCTAGTTAGCTCAGTCCCCAGTACTTTCGCTAGATCTTTGGATTCTTTGCACAGAAGGACTTGATACATACTAAAACATACATGTAGGGTTCATATAGAAGAGATATCTGATTTATTGAAATTTACTTTTTATTTTCTTAATAAATGAGATAAGAAGTTGATGTGCATGACATAATATTTGAATAAGTTTCACTATATAAAATATGGCTAAAAGTTAGGAAACCACTCACAAATCTACTATTGAGATTAATTAGTACTAGTATTATGGTTGTACTACTTATTCTTACACTGGACATTGTTGCCTTGACATAGACATGCAGGAACCATAGGACCACAGCATGAGAAAAGACTATCACGGATACACTCACGCAGCAAATCACTGACGAATGGATGGTTGCCTCACGGAGGCACGGACGCGTACACGGACACGCAGACGGACAAGTAGCACGGAGCACGGATCACGGAGATATGGATGCCTAGCTTTAGTATTGCCACATTCAAATGGGAATTCATATATTGCGGTTTGAGTAGTGACCTTGAATTTGACCTTCAATGACCTTTTTTGTGGAAAAAAAAGATGAATTTTGGCTTTGGTGGCCCTTTTTTCAGAGTCTATTCAGACAGTTTTTATCAAAACCATGTATAAGATTCTCCTCATGTACCTTTGTGATGTGTATACATTTTGTCGCCTTTGAATTGGCGGTCTGCGTGTGGCGGCCATTTTGATTTTTTGACTGGTAGGCGAAAAAAATAATTTCGTCCCAAATCGAGTCACTATTCGTTTTGAGCCATTTCCAGCAAAAAAAAATAAATTTTTTTTGGGCCATTGAAAATTTTTTGGGAGTCGCCCACTTTTTCCTTCATAATGGAAGCTGTGCGGAGAAAACTCATACAACACTTCAAGATATAGCCTAAGTATTGCCACATTCAAATGGGAAATCATATATTGCGGTTTGAGTGGTGACCTTTAATTTGACCTCCAATGACCTTGAACGGTCAAAACGGCCTTTTTTGTCGAAAAAAAAATGATGAATTTGGTCTTTTGTGGCCCTTTTCTCAAAATCTATTCAGACAATTTTCCTCAAAATGCATAAGATTCTCCCTATGTACCTTCTGATGTGTAAAAGTTATGTTGCCTTTGAATCGACAGTCTGTGAATATATGTCATTAACGAAAAAAATCTTCCGAGATGTAACTTGATTTGTTATTATAGTCCATACAGAAAATTGTTTCCGGCAACATTTACGAACATGTTTTGATAATAGAGTTTAAGATCAGTGTAACAATATACATGTTGGAAGATCAATACTCTGTGCAATTCTCATGATTGCTGGTAAGCTACAGCACCCTTGGTGCTATGTTTGTATTAAACGGAACACCATTGAAGCTTTTGTTCATGAACCTTGAAAATGAGAACTCAATATTCACTTTTGTAATATCATTCAAAATCAGTTGAATCAGTGAACATGGTGGATTGAGTTTACTTTCATGCAGTAAGCTAAAGTGTTATTTTATTTTGATTGTAATTAGTGGAGAAGCCACTGGTTTTTGGGATGCAACAAGACAAAAGTGTCGATGAGCATATGTTCGTTATTACTCAAGTTTACATGACATGTTTACCTCACATGTGAGTCTATCAGTGAGTGATATATAACACACCACCACGCTGGGAAAGGCGATCTCCAGAATCTGAGGTTGAACGCTGGAGTTGGAGGTTGAACGCCCGATTCTGAGGAAATGGCGCAAAGAAAGCAAAACATTGTGATTAGCTCCTATGATTTTGGGTGAATACTGTATTTCATAACGATTATTGGCATAAAATAGTGTATCCATAGAGCATGCGAACATATATGGCTTTCAGGAATAAGCAAGATTGGTGTGAGAATGCACAGACCAGGCAGTAAACTGGGACACAAAATAGCGGGTCACTTTCCGTATGCAATCGAAGTGCGGTTGCAACCAAATTTGACATTTCGAAGGGATGTGTGGCAAAATACCCATGTTTCACGCACAGAAATAGTTACCAGTTAACTTTTTACGACAACAGATACATCAGTATGTGCACATCATCTGATAAAACACGATTTATGAGCACATTTCGAATTGACAGCTGCAACTCCATGTATATCATGTATATTGAGGACGGCAACTCCATGATTTCCCATAATGAGGTAGAATTAATTGGGTGGCCCTGAAAGAACAATGTGTTTGCTAGTTTGTCAAAAGTTGAAAAAAAAATGTTGATTTCAGGTTTGCCTTCCGCAGCAGTATGATATATCTAGGGACCTATTCTGATATTATTTGGTTGAACGCATGTGTTTATTCAGAATTTACTGCGCATATCATGGACACCAATACCATTTTTAGTCCCTTCAATAGACTCGGAATCAATACCCAAACTTGGGATTATTTAGCGACAATACATCATCTATGTATCGGAAAGTGAAATTAAAATTGCATGTTAGTTTCTTAGAACCTCCTCGTTGTAAATGTTGGGTAAAATCTGATTCATATGAGTATAAAAACAGGTCTGCCAATAATGGTGCACAGTTTGTACCCATGGGAATACCAATAATTTGTTGAAATATGGCCGTTTGGCCCTGGAAGACACTAACCAGATTCATTACAAAATTTAAACCTATTTAAAATGTCCTACGATGGATCGATATCACGGTGGAATGAAGAAAATAAAACACTTTCATTCAATGGCTTCACTCAATATTATCTGTTTCTGGTCTGCAAAATCTAACGGATTTTGAATTTGGGTGCATGTACGAGGGATAAGACCACATGGCTGTATATGTCGTGTGTCATGAACCCCATATCACCAAAGCAGAGACGTCACCAAACCCTGAGAGCGATGTGTTCTTGGCAGCACTCGTCACTCTGTTCCGTAAATTCCGGTGTTGCCGTTTTTTATGAGCCCTCATACTCGTGGAGTTGCAGCCTAGTTTCATTTCACGTTGAATACTCAGTAATTTTGCCAAACATTCAAGAAATCTGGTCAGGTATAAAGTCTTTTGCACCTAAACAACCATTCTGCACAATCTCAAGTGCTATATTTGGTTATTTGGTGAATTAAACTGGTTTATTCATTCGATGCGTGTTGTCGCCTAGATGCTGTTTCAGTACCTAAAACTGTACCGCGATTTATCAGATAAATGTGTGATATACTAAGGTGTTTTTGTTATAGCGAGGGACAATGATCATTCGCATAACTGATGCACACTGCTATATCGATGACACGGACGATTTTACGTACCTTTTGAGGGCTTTTCCCTCAATCATCCTCACAATGTTTTGTTTCTTTTCGCGATTTACTCTGATTCGGGCGTTCAACCTCCAATTCCGGCGTTCAACCTCAGATTCTGGAGTTCGCCTTTCCCAGCGTGACCACTCCACATTAACTTTTGGCTGTCAGACCAAAGTCACAACTTGACTCTTATCTATGGAAGTCTGTAGTTTGCTTGTTACTGAGTGCAGCGATGTCAACAAAACTTGCGAGATAATACTGATAATAGATCCATAGACTGATAACAGAGGAGAGTGGTGGGGGTCTGGAGGATAACAAACTTCAAACCTTCTTATCGGATACTGGTTTATTGAGTAATAATGACCTTGTTTGCAAACAGATGCTTCAATAGTCATCCTTGAATACTGTAAAATAGAAATCTAGTTCATGTGTCTGTAATTGTGTGCACATGAAAGTTTGGCTGTGTTGGTGTTTTTTGTCAGACGTTGTTGCTACTACAGTGGATAGTGGATGAACAGTTTCCTGGAGAGGTAATGATCTACGCTACAAGTGGTGACTAGCACTGGGCACTTGCTGGAAATCTTAGCTGTTCCTAGCGAGGGTACAAGGACTGCGAACATGTGGTTATCTTTCCTGGATCACAGACTGATCGCCAGTCAATACTTGCGGTACATGTACCTGTGCCCATGCTGACTGCCGAAACAGTGCTTGGTACACTCCCAAGAGGAGGTCACCTGGATAATGCCTGTACATGCAGTAATCTCGTCCTTTGACTGTGGTGTATCCCTTCACTGCATGTGCCTGATGGATGGGAAAGTTTGGAGAACTTGGTACCAGATGGATAAATCAGACTTCGATGACAAACTTATTCTGATTGAGCTGGGAGACAAGATATCTGTCTAATCGGCCCCTGCCCCCCTCAAGGCCTAACTCCCCTACCCCTTCTTCCCTCTCCAAACCATCCAAAGAATGATCGTCAGCCAGCTGTCCAGCTGTGCTCCCACTACCCAGCTGTCACGTCAAGGCTCTGTGCGCCTGCGTCGCTTGCTATCAAGATCTGCCAGCCTTCACACCGAGGTAATCACTTTGTTTCTTCGGAATTCCTGGTTTGTTTACACCAGATTATGCCTCGTCAGCAGTAGATTGCCATGGAAATCAGAGACAGACTTTCCAAAGTTACTAGTCGAAGATTCGTGTACTTCAGATTTGTTTACATGAATATTAAAGATTTGCTGTATGTTTATCATGGTGCTGTATGTGTATCATGGTGCTGTATGTTTATCATGGTGCTGTATGTGTATCATGGCGCTGTATGTTTATCATGGTGCTGTATGTGTATCATGGTGCTGTATGTGTATCATGGTGATGTATGTGTATCATGGTGCGGTATGTTTATCATGGTGCTGTATGGTGCTGTATGTGTATCATGGTGCTGTATGTTTATCATGGTGCTGTATGTTTATCATGGTGCTGTCATGGTGCTGTATGTGTATCATGGTGCCGTATGTGTATCATGGTGCTGTCATGGTGCTGTATGTGTATCATGGTGTTGTATGTGTATCATGGTGCTGTCATCGTGCTGTATGTGTATCATGGTGCTGTATGTGTATTATGGTGACGTATGTGTATCATAGTGCTGTATGTTTATCATGGTGCTGTATGTGTATCATGGTGCGGTATGTGTATCATGGTGCTGTATGTTTATCTTGGTGCGGTATGTTTATCATGGTGCTGTATGTTTATCATGGTGCTGTATGTGTATCATGGTGCGGTATGTTTATCATGGTGCTGTATGTGTATCATGGTGCTGTATGTTTATCATGGTGCTGTATGTGTATCATGGTGCTGTATGTGTATCATGGTGCTGTCATGGTGCTGTATGTGTATCATGGTGCTGTATGTTTATCATGGTGCTGTATGTGTATCATGGTGCTGTATGTTTATCATGGTGCTGTATGTGTATCATGGTGCGGTATGTGTATCATGGTGCTGTATGTTTATTTTGGTGCGGTATGTTTATCATGGTGCTGTATGTTTATCATGGTGCTGTATGTGTATCATGGTGCTGTATGTGTATCATGGTGATGTATGTGTATCATGGTGCTGTATGTGTATCATGGTGTCGTATGTGTATCATGGTGCTGTATGTGTATCATGGTGCTGTATGTGTATCATGGTGTCGTATGTGTATCATGGTGCTGTATGTGTATCATGATGCTGTTTGTTTATCATGGTGCTGTATGTGTATCATGGTGCCGTATGTTTATCATGGTGCTGTATGTGTATCATGGTGCTGTATGTGTATTATGGTGCTGTATGTTTATCATGGTGCTGTATGGTGCTGTATGTGTATCATGGTGCTGTATCATGCTGTATGTGTATTATGGTGCTGTATGTTTATCATGGTGCTGTGCTTTCTGGGGGAAAAAATATTATGTTCAGGGATGTTGCTGCATAAAACTATTGTCACACAGATAAACAATATGTCTGCAGAAATATATCGTATTCGATATATCGTATTCCATTTACCGCACTGTGCACTTGGAAAATCATATTTTGTGGTGGTAATTTGATTAAAACATTCCATTATAATGCTACAGTCCCATTGAGAGGCCGACAGCGAGGCGACAGCACTACGACTATAGTCGGGTTTGGACGGGGTGTGAGTCGGGGCGAGGTCCTGATGGGTCCTGATGGGTCGGAATGCATCGGGATGAATCTTGATGGGTTGGGATCAGTCGGGAGTTAGCCCCGACTGTTTTGGACTGCTCAAAACAGTCTGGGTCAGACAGGGCGAGTCGGCTCTGAGGCCAAAATCGGGTTGTATCAGGGTTGTTCCGGGTTGCAACGTAGCTCTTGTACTTTGTCGGTAGTCAACGGGTCGCAGACGTGATGAATCCTAGTACTGTCGGTTGGCAGTTGGCAGGACAAAAAGCTTGCATCGGCCACAAAATGCTTGAATCGGCTAAGTGCTTGAATCGGCCTGAAAATGCTTGAATAGGCTATATCGGCTCCTGTTTTTATACTGATAGTTGCAGTCGGGGTGCTGTCAGGGCTGGTCGGGGCTTAATCTGGGCTTGATCGGGAGCTGTCGGATCTTAGTTGGGAGTAATCACGACTGGTCGGGTCACGGTCGGGAGTGGTCGGGGTTAATCGGGGCCTCTTCCAGGGCTAGATAGGAGCAGTTGGGGGGTGTCGGGGCGAGGTCGGGAGTTAACGGGGAGCTGTCAGGGGGGAACGGGGCTCTTCCGTTATGTTTGGCTGTTGACGGTCGAGATCACGGACCGTCGGATCCAGATTGCCCAAAAACCTCCAGATTCATCCCGATTAATGAGTCTGGATTAATCGTGCTTAATCGTGATTAATCTTGGTGAATCCTAGTGTAGTCGCTCTCAATGGGACTGTGGCATTAGCAAACACTAAAAATCTGTGAAAAAAACCTTCCAAGCATTTGTAGCTGATGTGTGGTTTATGATGGAAGATTTTATGTACCGTAATACATTGAAAGTTGCGAACTTAATTATTCTTGTATAAGTGCATAGGACATAGATGGTGAATATTATCTGTGTCACGCGCAAAATGTTGGTATGGCAAAATGTTGGTATGGTAATTTCAGGTCGAAAAGGCAGCTCACTGATTGGGAGGTCTTGAAGCAAGTTCTGGGTCAAGCAAAAATTGCCTCAGCAGCGGTGGAAAAATGGAATTTCACTTCGCTCTCCTGTCAGTTGTTTATGGGCTTCACGTGTATGTCGAAATATGTTCATAAAAAATTGGAGAAGTAATCACAATACTGCAAATCACTTGACAGTCGTGTCATGGCTGTCATGCGAAATGAGAGAAATATAACATGCAAAACTTTTGTTACTTTTTATTCCGCGAGGGTAAGGAACTCCAAGATTTTGTTGTGAACGACAAAATCTTGGAGTTGGACTTGTCCAGATTCTAGAAATAGGGGGTGTGCACTTATTGGAGCATGTGCAGTAAATAGAACGAATACGGTATGTGAAATGTAGTATTGTGATTCAGTCTGTTTGATGACACGGGTATTTTGTAGCTCGGTAAGCATGGTAGGTACATTTAACTGTTTGGTTGTATATAAATAGCAACCTCACAAACTCTTCCTAGTCATCACATTGCAGTAGCCACGGCCCTTCCTGATTGCCTGAGGACGTTATCTTATCGGCGGATCATGTTGCTAGCAGTCAGTGATTGGATATATTTTGTGTGATCTAACTGTGATCAGTACTCCATCAAAGGCCCAGAATATTTTCCTGTTTTTGTATATTGTCTCTCTGTCCTGCATATAGAATTAACTACTACGTCTGTAGGCTGAATGTTCTTTCCTGTATTGTAACAAGAGTATTTCTGTAAGTTGACGGGACATACCATGTAGCATGGAGGACATAAAATTTGTTTATTCGGTAAGGACAAAAATTTCACTTATGCAATCTGACCTGAAGAACATGATGAAAATTTGTATGATCTTCTCCAAAATGTAGGTGTGCAAAAGGCTGTTTGTGCTATGACTTGAGTTGTTCATCTACATCAGGTATATGCAGCTGTGAATATTTGAAAGCCAGGATACCAGTATCTATGACTTGGAGGCCCTGTGTGAACCAGTATCTATGACTTGGAGGCTCTGTGTGAACCAGTATCTGTAGCCCTCTTCCAGGGCTAGATAGGAGCAGTTGGGGGGTGTCGGGGCGAGGTCGGGAGTTAACGGGGAGCTGTCAGGGGGGAACGGGGCTCTTCCGTTATGTTTGGCTGTTGACGGTCGAGATCACGGACCGTCGGATCCAGATTGCCCAAAAACCTCCAGATTCATCCCGATTAATGAGTCTGGATTAATCGTGCTTAATCGTGATTAATCTTGGTGAATCCTAGTGTAGTCGCTCTCAATGGGACTGTGGCATTAGCAAACACTAAAAATCTGTGAAAAAAACCTTCCAAGCATTTGTAGCTGATGTGTGGTTTATGATGGAAGATTTTATGTACCGTAATACATTGAAAGTTGCGAACTTAATTATTCTTGTATAAGTGCATAGGACATAGATGGTGAATATTATCTGTGTCACGCGCAAAATGTTGGTATGGCAAAATGTTGGTATGGTAATTTCAGGTCGAAAAGGCAGCTCACTGATTGGGAGGTCTTGAAGCAAGTTCTGGGTCAAGCAAAAATTGCCTCAGCAGCGGTGGAAAAATGGAATTTCACTTCGCTCTCCTGTCAGTTGTTTATGGGCTTCACGTGTATGTCGAAATATGTTCATAAAAAATTGGAGAAGTAATCACAATACTGCAAATCACTTGACAGTCGTGTCATGGCTGTCATGCGAAATGAGAGAAATATAACATGCAAAACTTTTGTTACTTTTTATTCCGCGAGGGTAAGGAACTCCAAGATTTTGTTGTGAACGACAAAATCTTGGAGTTGGACTTGTCCAGATTCTAGAAATAGGGGGTGTGCACTTATTGGAGCATGTGCAGTAAATAGAACGAATACGGTATGTGAAATGTAGTATTGTGATTCAGTCTGTTTGATGACACGGGTATTTTGTAGCTCGGTAAGCATGGTAGGTACATTTAACTGTTTGGTTGTATATAAATAGCAACCTCACAAACTCTTCCTAGTCATCACATTGCAGTAGCCACGGCCCTTCCTGATTGCCTGAGGACGTTATCTTATCGGCGGATCATGTTGCTAGCAGTCAGTGATTGGATATATTTTGTGTGATCTAACTGTGATCAGTACTCCATCAAAGGCCCAGAATATTTTCCTGTTTTTGTATATTGTCTCTCTGTCCTGCATATAGAATTAACTACTACGTCTGTAGGCTGAATGTTCTTTCCTGTATTGTAACAAGAGTATTTCTGTAAGTTGACGGGACATACCATGTAGCATGGAGGACATAAAATTTGTTTATTCGGTAAGGACAAAAATTTCACTTATGCAATCTGACCTGAAGAACATGATGAAAATTTGTATGATCTTCTCCAAAATGTAGGTGTGCAAAAGGCTGTTTGTGCTATGACTTGAGTTGTTCATCTACATCAGGTATATGCAGCTGTGAATATTTGAAAGCCAGGATACCAGTATCTATGACTTGGAGGCCCTGTGTGAACCAGTATCTATGACTTGGAGGCTCTGTGTGAACCAGTATCTGTGACTTGGAGGCTCTGTGTGAACCAGTATCTATGACTTGGAGGCCCTGTGTGAACCAGTATCTATGACTTGGAGGCTCTGTGTGAACCAGTATCTATGACTTGGAGGCTCTGTGTGAACCAGTATCTATGACTTGAAGGCCCTGTGTGAACCAGTATCTATGACTTGGAGGCCCTGTGTGAACCAGTATCTATGACTTGGAGGCTCTGTGTGAACCAGTATCTATGACTTGGAGGCTCTGTGTGAACCAGTATCAATGACTTGGAGGCTCTGTGTGAACCAGTATCTATGACTTGGAGGCTCTGTGTGAACCAGTATCTATGACTTGGAGGCTCTGTGTGAACCAGTATCTATGACTTGGAGGCCCTGTGTGAACCAGTATCTATGATTTGGAGGTCCTGTGTGAACCAGTATCTATGACATGGAGGCTCTGTGTGAACCAGTATCTATGACTTGGAGGCTCTGTGTGAACCAGTATCTATGACTTGGAGGCTCTGTGTGAACCAGTATCTATGACTTGGAGGCTCTGTGTGAACCAGTATCTATGACTTGAAGGCTCTGTGTGAACCAGTATCTATGACTTGAAGGCTTTGTGTGAACCAGTATCTATGACTTGGAGATCCTGTGTGAACCAGTATCTATGATTTGGAGGCTCTGTGTGAACCAGTATCTATGACTTGGAGGCTCTGTGTGAACCAGTATCTATGACTTGGAGGCCCTGTGTGAACCAGTATCTATGACTTGGAGGCCCTGTGTGAACCAGTATCTATGACTTGGAGGCTCTGTGTGAACCAGTATCTATGACTTGGAGGCCCTGTGTGAACCAGTATCTATGACTTGGGGGCTCTGTGTGAACCAGTATCTATGAATTGAAGGCTCTGTGTGAACCAGTATCTATGACTTGGAGGCCCTGTGTGAACCAGTATCTATGACTTGGAGGCTCTGTGTGAACCAGTATCTATGACTTGGAGGCTCTGTGTGAACCAGTATCTATGACTTGGGGGCTCTGTGTGAACCAGTATCTATGACTTGGGGGCTCTGTGTGAACCAGTATCTATGACTTGGAGGCCCTGTGTGAACCAGTATCTATGACTTGGAGGTCTTGTGTGAACCAGTATCTATGACTTGAAGACTGTGTGAACCAGTATCTATGACTTGGAGGCTCTGTGTGAACCAGTATTTATGACTTGGAGGCCCTGTGTGAACCAGTATCTATGACTTGGAGGCTCTGTGTGAACCAGTATCTATGACTTGGGGGCTCTGTGTGAACCAGTATCTATGACTTGGAGGCTCTGTGTGAACCAGTATCTATGACTTGGAGGCCCTGTGTGAACCAGTATCTATGACTTGAAGGCCCTGTTTGAACCAGTATCTATGACTTGGAGGCTCTGTGTGAACCAGTATCTATGACTTGGAGGCCCTGTGTGAACCAGTATCTATGATTTGGAGGCGCTGTGTGAACCAGTATCTATGACTTGGAGGCCCTGTGTGAACCAGTATCTATGACTTGGAGGCGCTGTGTGAACCAGTATCTATGACTTGGAGGTCCTGTGTGAACCAGTATCTATGACATGGAGGCTCTGTGTGAACCAGTATCTATGACTTGGGGGCTCTGTGTGAACCAGTATCTATGACTTGGGGGCTCTGTGTGAACCAGTATCTATGACTTGGAGGCCCTGTGTGAACCAGTATCTATGACTTGGAGGTCTTGTGTGAACCAGTATCTATGACTTGGAGGCCCTGTGTGAACCAGTACCTATGACTTGGAGGCCCTGTGTGAACCAGTATCTATGACTTGGAGGCTCTGTGTGAACCAGTATCTATGACTTGGAGGCTCTGTGTGAACCAGTATCTATGACTTGAAGGCTTTGTGTGAACCAGTATCTATGACTTGGAGATCCTGTGTGAACCAGTATCTATGATTTGGAGGCTCTGTGTGAACCAGTATCTATGACTTGGAGGCTCTGTGTGAACCAGTATCTATGACTTGGAGGCCCTGTGTGAACCAGTATCTATGACTTGGAGGCCCTGTGTGAACCAGTATCTATGACTTGGAGGCTCTGTGTGAACCAGTATCTATGACTTGGAGGCCCTGTGTGAACCAGTATCTATGACTTGGGGGCTCTGTGTGAACCAGTATCTATGAATTGAAGGCTCTGTGTGAACCAGTATCTATGACTTGGAGGCCCTGTGTGAACCAGTATCTATGACTTGGAGGCTCTGTGTGAACCAGTATCTATGACTTGGAGGCTCTGTGTGAACCAGTATCTATGACTTGGGGGCTCTGTGTGAACCAGTATCTATGACTTGGGGGCTCTGTGTGAACCAGTATCTATGACTTGGAGGCCCTGTGTGAACCAGTATCTATGACTTGGAGGTCTTGTGTGAACCAGTATCTATGACTTGAAGACTGTGTGAACCAGTATCTATGACTTGGAGGCTCTGTGTGAACCAGTATTTATGACTTGGAGGCCCTGTGTGAACCAGTATCTATGACTTGGAGGCTCTGTGTGAACCAGTATCTATGACTTGGAGGCTTTGTGTGAACCAGTATCTATGACTTGGAGGCTCTGTGTGAACCAGTATCTATGACTTGGAGGCCCTGTGTGAACCAGTATCTATGACTTGAAGGCCCTGTTTGAACCAGTATCTATGACTTGGAGGCTCTGTGTGAACCAGTATCTATGACTTGGAGGCCCTGTGTGAACCAGTATCTATGATTTGGAGGCGCTGTGTGAACCAGTATCTATGACTTGGAGGCCCTGTGTGAACCAGTATCTATGACTTGGAGGCGCTGTGTGAACCAGTATCTATGACTTGGAGGTCCTGTGTGAACCAGTATCTATGACATGGAGGCTCTGTGTGAACCAGTATCTATGACTTGGGGGCTCTGTGTGAACCAGTATCTATGACTTGGGGGCTCTGTGTGAACCAGTATCTATGACTTGGAGGCCCTGTGTGAACCAGTATCTATGACTTGGAGGTCTTGTGTGAACCAGTATCTATGACTTGAAGACTGTGTGAACCAGTATCTATGACTTGGGAGGCTCTGTGTGAGCCAGTATCTATGACTTGGAGGCCCTGTGTGAACCAGTATCTATGACTTGAAGACTGTGTGAACCAGTATCTATGACTTGGAGGCCCTGTGTGAACCAGTATCTATGATTTGGAGGCGCTGTGTGAACCAGTATCTATGACTTGGAGGCCCTGTGTGAACCAGTATCTATGACTTGGAGGCGCTGTGTGAACCAGTATCTATGACTTGGAGGTCCTGTGTGAACCAGTATCTATGACATGGAGGCTCTGTGTGAACCAGTATCTATGACTTGGGGGCTCTGTGTGAACCAGTATCTATGACTTGGGGGCTCTGTGTGAACCAGTATCTATGACTTGGAGGCCCTGTGTGAACCAGTATCTATGACTTGGAGGTCTTGTGTGAACCAGTATCTATGACTTGAAGACTGTGTGAACCAGTATCTATGACTTGGGAGGCTCTGTGTGAGCCAGTATCTATGACTTGGAGGCCCTGTGTGAACCAGTATCTATGACTTGAAGACTCTGTGTGAACCAGTATCTATGACTTGGAGGCGCTGTGTGAACCAGTATCTATGACTTGGAGGCTCTGTGTGAACCAGTATCTATGACTTGGGGGCTCTGTGTGAACCAGTATCTATGACTTGGAGGCCCTGTGTGAACCAGTATCTATGATTTGGAGGCCCTGTGTGAACCAGTATCTATGACTTGGAGGCTCTGTGTGAACCAGTATCTATGACTTAGAGGCTCTGTGTGAACCAGTATCTATGACTTGGAGGCTCTGTGTGAACCAGTATCTATGACTTGAAGGCCCTGTGTGAACCAGTATCTATGACTTGGAGGCCCTGTGTGAACCAGTATCTATGACTTGGAGGCCCTGTGTGAACCAGTATCTATGACTTGGAGGCTCTGTGTGAACCAGTATCTATGACTTGGAGGCCCTGTGTGAACCAGTATCTATGACTTGGGGGCTCTGTGTGAACCAGTATCTATGAATTGAAGGCTCTGTGTGAACCAGTATCTATGACTTGGAGGCCCTGTGTGAACCAGTATCTATGACTTGGAGGCTCTGTGTGAACCAGTATCTATGACTTGGAGGCTCTGTGTGAACCAGTATCTATGACTTGGGGGCTCTGTGTGAACCAGTATCTATGACTTGGGGGCTCTGTGTGAACCAGTATCTATGACTTGGAGGCCCTGTGTGAACCAGTATCTATGACTTGGAGGTCTTGTGTGAACCAGTATCTATGACTTGAAGACTGTGTGAACCAGTATCTATGACTTGGAGGCTCTGTGTGAACCAGTATTTATGACTTGGAGGCCCTGTGTGAACCAGTATCTATGACTTGGAGGCTCTGTGTGAACCAGTATCTATGACTTGGAGGCTTTGTGTGAACCAGTATCTATGACTTGGAGGCTCTGTGTGAACCAGTATCTATGACTTGGAGGCCCTGTGTGAACCAGTATCTATGACTTGAAGGCCCTGTTTGAACCAGTATCTATGACTTGGAGGCTCTGTGTGAACCAGTATCTATGACTTGGAGGCCCTGTGTGAACCAGTATCTATGATTTGGAGGCGCTGTGTGAACCAGTATCTATGACTTGGAGGCCCTGTGTGAACCAGTATCTATGACTTGGAGGCCCTGTGTGAACCAGTATCTATGACTTGGAGGTCCTGTGTGAACCAGTATCTATGACATGGAGGCTCTGTGTGAACCAGTATCTATGACTTGGGGGCTCTGTGTGAACCAGTATCTATGACTTGGGGGCTCTGTGTGAACCAGTATCTATGACTTGGAGGCCCTGTGTGAACCAGTATCTATGACTTGGAGGTCTTGTGTGAACCAGTATCTATGACTTGGAGGCCCTGTGTGAACCAGTATCTATGACTTGGAGGCCCTGTGTGAACCAGTATCTATGACTTGGAGGCTCTGTGTGAACCAGTATCTATGACTTGGAGGCTCTGTGTGAACCAGTATCTATGACTTGAAGGCTTTGTGTGAACCAGTATCTATGACTTGGAGATCCTGTGTGAACCAGTATCTATGATTTGGAGGCTCTGTGTGAACCAGTATCTATGACTTGGAGGCTCTGTGTAAACCAGTATCTATGACTTGGAGGCCCTGTGTGAACCAGTATCTATGACTTGGAGGCCCTGTGTGAACCAGTATCTATGACTTGGAGGCTCTGTGTGAACCAGTATCTATGACTTGGAGGCCCTGTGTGAACCAGTATCTATGACTTGGGGGCTCTGTGTGAACCAGTATCTATGAATTGAAGGCTCTGTGTGAACCAGTATCTATGACTTGGAGGCCCTGTGTGAACCAGTATCTATGACTTGGAGGCTCTGTGTGAACCAGTATCTATGACTTGGAGGCTCTGTGTGAACCAGTATCTATGACTTGGGGGCTCTGTGTGAACCAGTATCTATGACTTGGGGGCTCTGTGTGAACCAGTATCTATGACTTGGAGGCCCTGTGTGAACCAGTATCTATGACTTGGAGGTCTTGTGTGAACCAGTATCTATGACTTGAAGACTGTGTGAACCAGTATCTATGACTTGGAGGCTCTGTGTGAACCAGTATTTATGACTTGGAGGCCCTGTGTGAACCAGTATCTATGACTTGGAGGCTCTGTGTGAACCAGTATCTATGACTTGGAGGCTTTGTGTGAACAAGTATCTATGACTTGGAGGCTCTGTGTGAACCAGTATCTATGACTTGGAGGCCCTGTGTGAACCAGTATCTATGACTTGAAGGCCCTGTTTGAACCAGTATCTATGACTTGGAGGCTCTGTGTGAACCAGTATCTATGACTTGGAGGCCCTGTGTGAACCAGTATCTATGATTTGGAGGCGCTGTGTGAACCAGTATCTATGACTTGGAGGCCCTGTGTGAACCAGTATCTATGACTTGGAGGCGCTGTGTGAACCAGTATCTATGACTTGGAGGTCCTGTGTGAACCAGTATCTATGACATGGAGGCTCTGTGTGAACCAGTATCTATGACTTGGGGGCTCTGTGTGAACCAGTATCTATGACTTGGGGGCTCTGTGTGAACCAGTATCTATGACTTGGAGGCCCTGTGTGAACCAGTATCTATGACTTGGAGGTCTTGTGTGAACCAGTATCTATGACTTGAAGACTGTGTGAACCAGTATCTATGACTTGGGAGGCTCTGTGTGAGCCAGTATCTATGACTTGGAGGCCCTGTGTGAACCAGTATCTATGACTTGAAGACTGTGTGAACCAGTATCTATGACTTGGAGGCCCTGTGTGAACCAGTATCTATGATTTGGAGGCGCTGTGTGAACCAGTATCTATGACTTGGAGGCCCTGTGTGAACCAGTATCTATGACTTGGAGGCGCTGTGTGAACCAGTATCTATGACTTGGAGGTCCTGTGTGAACCAGTATCTATGACATGGAGGCTCTGTGTGAACCAGTATCTATGACTTGGGGGCTCTGTGTGAACCAGTATCTATGACTTGGGGGCTCTGTGTGAACCAGTATCTATGACTTGGAGGCCCTGTGTGAACCAGTATCTATGACTTGGAGGTCTTGTGTGAACCAGTATCTATGACTTGAAGACTGTGTGAACCAGTATCTATGACTTGGGAGGCTCTGTGTGAGCCAGTATCTATGACTTGGAGGCCCTGTGTGAACCAGTATCTATGACTTGAAGACTCTGTGTGAACCAGTATCTATGACTTGGAGGCGCTGTGTGAACCAGTATCTATGACTTGGAGGCTCTGTGTGAACCAGTATCTATGACTTGGGGGCTCTGTGTGAACCAGTATCTATGACTTGGAGGCCCTGTGTGAACCAGTATCTATGATTTGGAGGCCCTGTGTGAACCAGTATCTATGACTTGGAGGCTCTGTGTGAACCAGTATCTATGACTTAGAGGCTCTGTGTGAACCAGTATCTATGACTTGGAGGCTCTGTGTGAACCAGTATCTATGACTTGAAGGCCCTGTGTGAACCAGTATCTATGACTTGGAGGCCCTGTGTGAACCAGTATCTATGACTTGGAGGCCCTGTGTGAACCAGTATCTATGACTTGGAGGCTCTGTGTGAACCAGTATCTATGACTTGGAGGCCCTGTGTGAACCAGTATCTATGACTTGGGGGCTCTGTGTGAACCAGTATCTATGAATTGAAGGCTCTGTGTGAACCAGTATCTATGACTTGGAGGCCCTGTGTGAACCAGTATCTATGACTTGGAGGCTCTGTGTGAACCAGTATCGATGACTTGGAGGCTCTGTGTGAACCAGTATCTATGACTTGGGGGCTCTGTGTGAACCAGTATCTATGACTTGGGGGCTCTGTGTGAACCAGTATCTATGACTTGGAGGCCCTGTGTGAACCAGTATCTATGACTTGGAGGTCTTGTGTGAACCAGTATCTATGACTTGAAGACTGTGTGAACCAGTATCTATGACTTGGAGGCTCTGTGTGAACCAGTATTTATGACTTGGAGGCCCTGTGTGAACCAGTATCTATGACTTGGAGGCTCTGTGTGAACCAGTATCTATGACTTGGAGGCTTTGTGTGAACCAGTATCTATGACTTGGAGGCTCTGTGTGAACCAGTATCTATGACTTGGAGGCCCTGTGTGAACCAGTATCTATGACTTGAAGGCCCTGTTTGAACCAGTATCTATGACTTGGAGGCTCTGTGTGAACCAGTATCTATGACTTGGAGGCCCTGTGTGAACCAGTATCTATGATTTGGAGGCGCTGTGTGAACCAGTATCTATGACTTGGAGGCCCTGTGTGAACCAGTATCTATGACTTGGAGGCGCTGTGTGAACCAGTATTTATGACTTGGAGGTCCTGTGTGAACCAGTATCTATGACATGGAGGCTCTGTGTGAACCAGTATCTATGACTTGGGGGCTCTGTGTGAACCAGTATCTATGACTTGGGGGCTCTGTGTGAACCAGTATCTATGACTTGGAGGCCCTGTGTGAACCAGTATCTATGACTTGGAGGTCTTGTGTGAACCAGTATCTATGACTTGGAGGCCCTGTGTGAACCAGTATCTATGACTTGGAGGCCCTGTGTGAACCAGTATCTATGACTTGGAGGCTCTGTGTGAACCAGTATCTATGACTTGGAGGCTCTGTGTGAACCAGTATCTATGACTTGAAGGCTTTGTGTGAACCAGTATCTATGACTTGGAGATCCTGTGTGAACCAGTATCTATGATTTGGAGGCTCGGTGTGAACCAGTATCTATGACTTGGAGGCTCTGTGTGAACCAGTATCTATGACTTGGAGGCCCTGTGTGAACCAGTATCTATGACTTGGAGGCCCTGTGTGAACCAGTATCTATGACTTGGAGGCTCTGTGTGAACCAGTATCTATGACTTGGAGGCCCTGTGTGAACCAGTATCTATGACTTGGGGGCTCTGTGTGAACCAGTATCTATGAATTGAAGGCTCTGTGTGAACCAGTATCTATGACTTGGAGGCCCTGTGTGAACCAGTATCTATGACTTGGAGGCTCTGTGTGAACCAGTATCTATGACTTGGAGGCTCTGTGTGAACCAGTATCTATGACTTGGGGGCTCTGTGTGAACCAGTATCTATGACTTGGGGGCTCTGTGTGAACCAGTATCTATGACTTGGAGGCCCTGTGTGAACCAGTATCTATGACTTGGAGGTCTTGTGTGAACCAGTATCTATGACTTGAAGACTGTGTGAACCAGTATCTATGACTTGGAGGCTCTGTGTGAACCAGTATTTATGACTTGGAGGCCCTGTGTGAACCAGTATCTATGACTTGGAGGCTCTGTGTGAACCAGTATCTATGACTTGGAGGCTTTGTGTGAACCAGTATCTATGACTTGGAGGCTCTGTGTGAACCAGTATCTATGACTTGGAGGCCCTGTGTGAACCAGTATCTATGACTTGAAGGCCCTGTTTGAACCAGTATCTATGACTTGGAGGCTCTGTGTGAACCAGTATCTATGACTTGGAGGCCCTGTGTGAACCAGTATCTATGATTTGGAGGCGCTGTGTGAACCAGTATCTATGACTTGGAGGCCCTGTGTGAACCAGTATCTATGACTTGGAGGCGCTGTGTGAACCAGTATCTATGACTTGGAGGTCCTGTGTGAACCAGTATCTATGACATGGAGGCTCTGTGTGAACCAGTATCTATGACTTGGGGGCTCTGTGTGAACCAGTATCTATGACTTGGGGGCTCTGTGTGAACCAGTATCTATGACTTGGAGGCCCTGTGTGAACCAGTATCTATGACTTGGAGGTCTTGTGTGAACCAGTATCTATGACTTGAAGACTGTGTGAACCAGTATCTATGACTTGGGAGGCTCTGTGTGAGCCAGTATCTATGACTTGGAGGCCCTGTGTGAACCAGTATCTATGACTTGAAGACTGTGTGAACCAGTATCTATGACTTGGAGGCCCTGTGTGAACCAGTATCTATGATTTGGAGGCGCTGTGTGAACCAGTATCTATGACTTGGAGGCCCTGTGTGAACCAGTATCTATGACTTGGAGGCGCTGTGTGAACCAGTATCTATGACTTGGAGGTCCTGTGTGAACCAGTATCTATGACATGGAGGCTCTGTGTGAACCAGTATCTATGACTTGGGGGCTCTGTGTGAACCAGTATCTATGACTTGGGGGCTCTGTGTGAACCAGTATCTATGACTTGGAGGCCCTGTGTGAACCAGTATCTATGACTTGGAGGTCTTGTGTGAACCAGTATCTATGACTTGAAGACTGTGTGAACCAGTATCTATGACTTGGGAGGCTCTGTGTGAGCCAGTATCTATGACTTGGAGGCCCTGTGTGAACCAGTATCTATGACTTGAAGACTCTGTGTGAACCAGTATCTATGACTTGGAGGCGCTGTGTGAACCAGTATCTATGACTTGGAGGCCCTGTTTGAACCAGTATCTATGACTTGGAGGCTCTGTGTGAACCAGTATCTATGACTTGGGGGCTCTGTGTGAACCAGTATCTTTGACTTGGAGGCCCTGTGTGAACCAGTATCTATGACTTGGAGGCCCTGTGTGAACCAGTATCTATGACTTGAAGGCCCTGTGTGAACCAGTATCTATGGCTTGAAGGCTCTGTTTGAACCAGTATCTATGACTTGGAGGCTCTGTGTGAACCAGTATCAATGACTTGGAGGCTCTGTGTGAACCAGTATGTATGACTTGGAGGCTCTGTGTGAACCAGTATCTATGACTTGAAGGCTCTGTGTGAACCAGTATCTATGACTTGGAGGCCCTGTGTGAACCAGTATCTATGACTTGGAGGCCCAGTGTGAACCAGTATCTATGACTTAGAGGCTCTGTGTGAACCAGTATCTATGACTTGGAGGCCTTGTGTGAACCAGTATCTATGACTTGAAAGCCCTGTGTGAAGCAGTATCTATGACTTGGAGGCTCTGTGTGAACCAGTATCTATGACTTGAAGGCCCTGTGTGAACCAGTATCTATGACTTGGAGGCCCTGTGTGAACCAGTATCTATGACTTGAAGGCCCTGTTTGAACCAGTATCTATGACTTGGAGGCTCTGTGTGAACCAGTATCTATGACTTGGAGGCTCTGTGTGAACCAGTATCTATGACTTGGAGGCTCTGTGTGAACCAATATCTATGACTTGGAGGCTCTGTGTGAACCAGTATCTATGACTTGGAGGCCCTGTGTGAACCAGTATCTATGACTTGGAGGCCCTGTGTGAACCAGTATCTATGACTTGGAGGTCCTGTGTGAACCAGTATCTATGACTTGGAGGCTCTGTGTGAACCGGTATTTATGACTTGAAGGCCCTGTTTGAACCAGTATCTATGACTTGGAGGCCCTGTGTGAACCAGTATCTATGACTTGGAGGCTCTGTGTGAACCAGTATCTATGACTTGGAGGCTCTGTGTGAACCAGTATCTATGACTTGGAGGCTCTGTGTGAACCAGTATCTATGACTTGAAGGCTCTGTGTGAACCAGTATCTATGACTTGGAGGCTCTGTGTGAACCAGTATCTATGACTTTGGGGCTTTGGTTGAACCAGTATCTATGACTTGGAGGCCCTGTGTGAACCAGTATTTATGACTTGGGGGCTCTGTGTGAACCAGTATCTATGACTTGGAGGCCCTGTGTGAACCAGTATCTGTGACTTGAAGGCTCTGTGTGAACCAGTATCTATGACTTGGAGGCCCTGTGTGAACCAGTATCTATGACTTGGGGGCTCTGTGTGAACCAGTATCTATGACTTGGAGGCCCTGTGTGAACCAGTACCTATGACTTGAAGGCTCTGTGTGAACCAGTATCTATGACTTGAAGGCTCTGTGTGAACCAGTATCTATGACTCGAAGGCTCTGTGTGAACCAGTATCTATGACTTGGAGTCGCTGTGTGAGCCAGTATCTCTGACTTGGGGGCTTTGTGTGAACCAGTATCTATGACTTGGAGGCCCTGTGTGAACCAGTATTTATGACTTGAAGGCTCTGTGTGAACCAGTACCTATGACTTTTAGGCTCTGTGTGAACCAGTATCTATGACTTGGGGGCCCTGTGTGAACCAGTATTTATGACTTGGAGGGTCTGTGTGAACCAGTATATACGATTTCTGTTAAATGATTGGAAATGGAATGTACATATATCAATGTAATCTATATAGAAATCAGATGTTATGTTCACTGTTTACCTGCAGCATGTAGTTACAAGGTACATGTATCCATGGAGGTGACTTAGATTGTTGGTGGATGGTCGGTGGATGGTTGTTCTTGAGTACATTATTCATGGCAAGTAACATGAGTACTGGACCAGTTGTGACATCTGTCACTCCAGCCAGCACCCACCCCTGACCGCGAGCCCCCTCCGCCGCCCTTCCTGACCCTACCCAGGCAAACGAAAGATTGTGTCCTATCCTACCCTCACCCTTCCCCCCCCCCCCCAACAAACCCTAACTATGCATGCCAGTGATTGGCATCAACTAAGTGAATCTGTCACCAGACAATCAGGTCTGCTATCTGTTTTGTTTGTATATTCCCAGGTTGTCACCCATCATTAGCTTTGTTAGTTTAGTCACAAAATTATCTTAGATATCACGTCTACAACAGATTTGTATTTCCATTGTCACAAAACTTGTAGGATTTTTTCACTTTGGTTGGAACAGTTATAGTCTCAGACCAGCTTCGGCAGTTTAGAACTTGGCAAGGATTTATATGGATATTTATGAAATTTGAATTGATGAAATCTGCAATTGACATATACAATGATATAGATTGTTCATTTAGACCCAATGACTTAGATCATGACATTGTAGTGGATTTCGATTTAGATCACAATTCTGCTAGAATTGATAAAACAGAAAACTGCGGTTCATCATAAGGATACCAGACCATTACTAGTACATATTGGGTGTCTGATGCACTGGGTTATGATTCCTACTGTCACATGTTAACCAGACCAGCGTTGGACTGTATTATCTACTGTCACATGTTCACCAGACCAGCGTTGGACTGTATTATCTACTGTCACATGTTCACCGGACCAGCGTTGGACTGTATTATCTACTGTCACCTGTTCACCAGACCAGCGTTGGACTGTATTATCTACTGTCACATGTATCCTACTAAAATTTCACTGGTTCTGTAACAGACTGGCGACACAATCCATGTAGCTTCTGACCTGAAGGAATCGTATAACCGCACCAGTCTTGACTTCTGGTTGCTATGGTAACTTGGTGGGATGGCAGCAACAAAGCGTAAATCTTTCCGCAGGATCAGCATCAGACACAGCAGCATCGCAGAACTCAACGCCTCGGTTGTTACCATGGTTTTGTCATGAGAATTTTTGTCATGAGAATATTGATTCTGAATGTGCATGTAATTAAGCATCAGACATTGATCTGATCTTTTTCAGCATCGTTGCATTCAAGAACAAATATTCTTGTGGATTTTTTAAACTTGCTGATTTTCTTTCAGCTATTTTCATATTATCAGAGAGAGATTTTAGAAAAGTTGAATTTTGATCATGTTGATATTTTGAATATTTTCAGGGGTCCACTGGATTTGAAGAGTTACGGAAACACATAAAACAGGGCAATGAATTCTGCCAGCAAATCAGCAACATCCTTCATGAAAGGTATGAGATACCTAACAATTTGTTTTGATTCATAGCATGAACTCGAGGTGACAGCCAGAGACATGTAATTCTAGTGAAAGTTGCACATATACAATGTTAAGTATCTGTCTTCTCATTGTCAATACATTCCATTACAAGCCATAAATACAATGAAAATATTTGCTCAGAAATATATGGTGTACATATATGATTGACTAGTATGGTTGCGATGCGCTACAGTTTTCCCTGTAAGATAAGACCCCTACGAAATAAGACTTCCCTGTCTGCAAAGACCTTTTTATATTCCTCAAAGATCAGTTTAACATGCAAATGAACCTGTGAAATAAAACTTCCTGTAAGATAAGACCTCATTTTTCCTGCAAAAGGTGAGGTCTTATCTTACAGGGACCACTGTATATAGTTTGTAATCTTGTGCATGGTTAATTTATTTCAGTTTTACGCCTCGGTCATTATGATATTTCAGGAGTCTGTAAAACAACTTAATATCTGACAGCAAAATTCGATAACTGTTTTATTATGTGCTGCATTTTAATGAATCAATCCCAATAAAATCATCTATTGGTAAGCAGGAAAGATCCATGTGCTCAGTAAACCAAATACCGCCGTATACGTGGCTTCATTTTGTTCTTGGTCATTTTTTAGGAGACGAAAGCAGGCAGAATAAAACCATGTAGCATGTGTATAGGGCAGAATTTGGTTAATTTGATTATGGAGCAAAGTCAATGTTATTTCTGGACCTTTAGAGCTATTTACTGCTATATCACACTGTATATTACCGTAATTATTCAATTAGTTCGAACAGCTAAAAATAATTAAATTTTGAAATGTACGAATTATTAGATTCACGATAAAATCGTCTGTCAACGAAAAAAAAAACGAAAAAAAAATCCAAACCCAGATCGATCATGCCATGGCAGATAGGCCTACGCGAGTTGACAGATGCCGCTCATGCTGGCTGGTTAGGGCCTGTACGATTGATAGGTTAACTGCAGACAACTAGCATTTAAAAAAAAAACTTGAATAACTGGCTGCTAAATCGTCAGGTAACTGTAATTAACCTATCCCAAATGCCCCCCAAAGTTGTCCGAGTTTCACAAATTACGTCAGAAGACTTCTCTTTGGCCAATATTAACGTTTTGCAGAATACGTCGGAAATGACGTAAAAAGACTCGGACAAACTGGATTTGGGATAGGTCAATTTATAATCTCGCATTTATACTAGATTCTAGTCATATTGCATGTGCAATCAAGTCACTAGACTTGGAAAATCTTCAATGGCCTGCAAACCGCCTGGCACTATGAGGTCTGCGCTCTTTGTCATGCCCTGGCATTGGTAATCCCACACACTGCCACCTGTCGAATATATCGCTGATTACTCATTTCGTAGTGCTTCCACCTGGTGAATTGTACGTTTTGGCAGCTGACAAGTTGATTTCGTTCGTTGTTTCAATCGCAATTTTGATCGTAAATTTGACTGTTCGAACTAAACAAGTCAATTTAAAAATTATTTTCTTGAATAGTTTTTGGTGTTCGAATTATTAGAGTGTTCAAACTAATTGAATAATTACGGTAATACTTTATTAAGTATAGTTTACTGTATAACATGTATAATAAAGTTAGGTGTTAGATTACACTCCAGGGAAATGTGTAACTTGGCCTCTGAGGCTTAAACGCTTGCACATACAGTTTAGGATTGTGTTATGAGCTCATGAGAAGTCATATATATCATGTATACACATATGCCACATTTTTTGGTGACCTTGAACTTGACCTCAGATGACCTTGAAAGCTGAATCTCAAGGTCACAGGGACCTGAAATATATAAATTGGCCGCTACAGACAAAATGTTTGAAGATAGAGCTTATAAATGTTTATGTTATGACCATATAGGAAGTCAAATATAGCACATCTATGGTGACCTAGAACTTGACCTCAAATGACCTTAAGTGCTAGATCATAATGTTGCATCTAATACGAAATGTGTAATTTGGCCTCTGGGGCTAAAATACTTACGCATAGAGCCTAGCATTTGCATTATGAACATATAGGAAGTCTTATATAGTGCATTTTTTGGTGACCTTGAGGTTGATCTCAGACGACCTTGAGTCGTAACTCAGAAGGTTGCATCTATCCTGAAATTTATGTGTAAACTGGACTCTGAAGATGAAAAGATGACAGATAGCTGTTGGTTATGGTTGTATTACTTGTTTATAGAGATCCATATATCATGTATATGGTGGATCTGTTGGTGACCTTGAACTTAACCTCTGACCACTAACAGTGTTATGGCTCAATGCATGTAGCATGTTTGCCGGTAAGCTACAACACCCTTGGTGCTTTGTTTTATATTTCTATGATAAGCAGATGCAGCTTTTTCGTTTGGCTCGCTTCCTGATAGAAACTTTCCTGACAGCACTTGGTCATGTTCTGGGAAGCTGGTAACCATCGTTAACAGGGAGCTTCAGTCATGAAGTAGGAAATCAGCATTGAAATACTCCACAATATTCACCTGGTGTTTCCCGGTTTTCAGGTGGAGTGATACGTGAAAAGTATCACCCAATAAAACTTAGGAAATTAAACCTTTTATCAAACAATGATGGAGAGAGAGACCTGTACAGTTACCATGGTTACCACAGGTACATGGCAGACCACTCTATCGTGTGCAGTCACCATGGTTACCACAGGTACATGGCAGTCCACACTATTGTGTGCAGTCACCATGGTTACCACAGGTACATGGCAGACCACTCTATCGTTGCAGTCACCATGGTTACCACAGGTACATGGCAGTCCACTCTATCGTTGCAGTCACCATGGTTACCACAGGTACATGGCAGTCCACACTATTGTGTGCAGTCACCATGGTTACCACAGGTACATGGCAGTTCACTTTGTCTTGTGCAGTCACCATGGTTACCACAGGTACATGGCAGTCCACACTATCATGTGCAATCACCATGGTTACCACAGGTACATGGCAGTTCACTTTGTCTTGTGCAGTCACCATGGTTACCACAGGTACATGGCAGTTCACTCTATCGTGTACCGTCACCATGGTTACCATAGGTACATGCCAGTTTACTAGTATTTTATCATGTAAAGTCACCATGGCTACCGTAGGTACATGCCAGTTATTAGGTTACCGGACCTTTGGTCCGATAACCTATTGCCGTGGCGTTGCGTCCGTCGTCGTCGTCCGTCGTCGTCCGTCTACATTTTTAGGTTACCGGACCTTTGGTCCGATAACCTATTGCCGTGGCGTTGCGTCCGTCGTCGTCGTCGTCGTCCTCGTCGTCCTCGTCGTCCGTCGTCGTCCGTCTACATTTTTATCTTTAAAGTTTACGATCGAATTTTTCTGAAATTTTGCACAAAAATGCCTAAAAATATTTCGAGAGGGTGGTATTTTTTAGTTTTTTGATTTTCGCAATTATTTCAAAATGGCGGCCGTTTTCGTCGAAAAATGGCCAATTTTGGACTTTGGCTGTCGTTTTCTCAAAATCTGTTCAGTAACTTTTTTTCTTATTCATGCATAACACTCCTCATATGTACTTCTGTGACATGTATAAATTTCGTTGCCCTTGAATCGCTCGAAGTGGGTCATTTTGGGCCCAAACTCGGCCCAAATGGGACTTTCCCATGTTAAATTCTCCTATGCTTTATAATGGGACACATTAAGCCTAATATCTCACTTAATATTGAGATTAGAGACTAGGAATCAATTGTGGACATATAGGAAATGATATATGCTGAATATTGTCGTGACCTTGAATTTGACCTTTGACCTCATTTTCAAGATCACAGGACAAAATGGCTAATATCTCGCTTATTATCGACTTTACAGCTTAGGATTCAATTGTGAACATATAGGAAATGATATATGCTGAATATTCTCATGACCTTGAATTTGACCTTTGACCTCATTTTCAAGTTCACATGACAAAATGGCTAATATCTCGCTTATTATCGACTTTACAGCTTAGGAATACATTGTGAACATATAGGAAATGATATATGCTGAATTTTCTCGTGACCTCGAATATGACCTTGACCTCTTTTCCAAGGTCACAGGACAAAATTGCTAATATCTCGCTTATTACCGACTTTACAGCTTAGCAATCAATTGTGAACATATAGGAAATGATATATGCTGAATATTTTTGTGACCTTGAATTTGACCTTTGACCTCATTTTCAAGGTCACAGGACAAAATGGCCAATATCTTGCTTATTAGTGACTTTATGCCTTATGAATCAATTGTGAACATATAGGAAATGATATATGCTGAATATTCTAGTGACCTTGAATTTGACTTTTGACCTCATTTTCAAGGTCAACAGGACAAAATGGCTAATATCTTGCTTATTATCAACTTTACAGCTTAGGAATCAATTGTGAACATATAAGAAATGATATATTCTGAATATTCTCATGACCTTGAATTTGACCTTCGACCTAAATTTCAAGGCCAGTCATTTTATTTTCAAGGTCAGAATACAAAATGGTTTATATCTCTCTTATTATCAAATTCACAGCTTAGGGGTCCATAGTGAACATGGACAGCTTAGGGGTCCATAGGAAATGATGTATGCTGAATATTTTGGTGATCTAGAATTTGACCTTTGATCCAATTTTCAAGGTCAGAGAACAAAATGGCTAATATGTCGCTTATTATCATCTTTACAGCTTAGGAATCAATTGCGAATATAGAGGAATGATATACTGAATCTTTTCATGAACTTGAACTTTGACCTCATTTTCTAGGTCACATCACCGATCACAGAATGGCTAATATCTCACTTATTATCGACTTTACAGCTTAGGAATTTATTGTGGACATACTAGAAGTGATATATTTGTTGAAAAATTATTTTCAAGGTCACTGGACAAAAGGCTAATATCTAAAATGTATATTGTCCGGTAACCTTTCTTAGCCCTTGGGCTAATTTTATCTTTTTTGTTTATGGGCGAATTTTTCTGAAATTTTGCACAAAAATACTTAAAAATAATTCAAGAAGGAGGTATTTTTTAGTTTTTTGATTTCCGCATTTTTTTCAAAATGGCGGCCGTTTTCGACGAAAAATGCCTGATTTTGCACTTTGGCGGCCATTTTCTCAAAATCTGTTCAGTAACTTTTTTAGGTTACCGGACCTTTGGTCCGATAACCTATTGGCATGGCGTTGCGTCCGTCGTCCGTCCGTCCGGCGTTAACATTTTTAGGTTACCGGACCTATGGTCCGTAACCTATTGGCATGGCGATGCGTCCGGCGTCGTCGTCCGGCGTCCGTCGTCCGTCAACAATTTTATCTTTAAAGTTTACGATCGAATTTTTCTGAAATTTTGCACAAAAATGCCTAAAAATATTTCGAGAGGGAGGTATTTTTTAGTTTTTTGATTTTCGCATTTTTTTCAAAATGGCAGCCGTTTTCGTTGAAAAACGGTCAATTTTGGATTTTGGCGGCCATTTTCTCAAAATCTGTTCAGTAACTTTTTTTATTATTGATGCATAACACTCCTCATATGTACCCCTGTGATATGTATAAATTTCGTTGCGCTTGAATCGCTCGAAGTGGGCCATTTTGGGCCCAAACTCGGCCCAAATGGGACTTTCCCATGTTAAATTCTCCTATGCTTTATAATGGGACACATTAAAGCCTAATATCTCACTTAATATTGAGATTAGAGACTAGGAATCAATTGTGGACATATAGGAAATGATATATGCTGAATATTGTCGTGACCTTGAATTTGACCTCTGACCTTGGTTTCAAGGTCAGAGCGGCCGTTTTCGTCGAAAAATGGCCAATTTTGGAGTTCGACGGTCATTTTCTCAAAATCTGTTCAGTAACTTTTTTAGGTTACCGGACCTATGGTCCGTAACCTATTGGCATGGCGATGCGTCCGTCGTCCGTCAACAATTTTATCTTTGAAGTTTACGATAGAATTTTTCTGAAATTTTGCACAAAAATGCCTAAAAATATTTCGAGAGGGAGGTATTTTTTAGTTTTTTGATTTTCGCATTTTTTTCAAAATGGCAGCCGTTTTCGTCGAAAAACGGTCAATTTTGGATTTTGGCGGCCATTTTCTCAAAATCTGTTAAGTAACTTTTTTTGTTATTGATGCATAACACTCCTCATATGTACCCCTGTGACATGTATAAATTTCGTTGCGCTTGAATCGCTCGAAGTGGGCCATTTTGGGCCCAAACTCGGCCCAAATGGGACTTTCCCATGTTAAATTCTCCTATGCTTTATAATGGGACACATTAAAGCCTAATATCTCACTTAATATTGAGATTAGAGACTAGGAATCAATTGTGGACATATAGGAAATGATATATGCTGAATATTGTCGTGACCTTGAATTTGAGCTCTCTGACCTTGATTTCAAGGTCAGAGCGGCCGTTTTCGTCGAAAAATTGCCAATTTTGGAGTTCGACGGTCATTTTCTCAAAATCTGTTCAGTAACTTTTTTTTCTTATTGATGAAAAACACTCCTCATATGTACCCCTGTGACATGTATAAATTTCGTTGCGCTTGAATCGCTTGAAGTGGGCCATTTTGGGCCCAAACTCGGCCCAAATGTGACTTTCCCATGTTAAATTTTCCTATGCTTTATAATGGCACACATTAAGCCTAATATCTCACTTAATATTGAAATTAGAGACTAGGAATGAATTGTGGACATATAGGAAATGATATATGCTGAATATTCTCGTGACCTTGAATTTGACTTTTGACCTCATTTTCAAGGTCACAGGACAAAAAGGCTAATATCTCGCTTATTATCGACTTTACAGCTTAGGAATCAGTTGTGACCATATAGGAAATGATATATGCTGAATATTCTTGTGACCTTGAATTTGACCTTTGACCTCATTTTCAAGGTCACATGACAAAATGGCTAATATCTCGCTTATTATCGACTTTACATTTTAGGAATCAATTGTGAACATATAGGAAATGATATATGCTGAATATTTTCGTGACCTTGAATTTGACCTTTGACCTCATTTCCAAGGTCGCAGGACAAAATTGCGAATATCTCGCTTATTATCGACTTTACAGCTTAGGAATCAATTGTGTACATATAGGAAATGATATATGCTGAATATTCTCGTGGCCTTGAATTTGAGCTTTGACCTCATTTTCAAGGTCACAGGACAAAATGGCCAATATCTTGCTTATTAGCAACTTTACAGCTTAGGAATCGATTGTGAACATATAGGAAATGATATATGCTGAAAATTCTCGTGACCTTGAATTTGACCTTTGACCTCATTTTCAAAGTCACAGGACAAAACGGCCAATATCTTGCTTATTAGCGACTTTACAGCTTAGGAATCAATTGTGAACATATAGGAAATGATATATGCTGAAAATTCTCATGACCTTGAATTTGACCTTTGACCTCATTTTCAAGGTCACATGACAAAATGGCTAATATCTCGCTTATTATCGACTTTACAGCTTAGGCATCAATTGTGAACATATAGGAAATGATATATGCTGAATATTCTCATGACCTTGAATTTGACCTTTGACCTCATTTCCAAGGTCACAGGACAAAATGGCCAATATCTTGCTGATTAGCGCCTTTACAGCTTAGAAATCAATTGTGAACATATAGGAAATGATATATGCTGAATATTCTAGTGACCTTGAATTTGACTTTTGACCTCATTTTCAAGGTCAACAGGACAAAATGGCTAATATCTCGCTTATTATCGACTTTACAGCTTAGGAATCAATCGTGAACATATAGGAAATGATATATTCTGAATATTTTAATGATATTGAATTTGACCTTTGACCTAAATTTCAAGGTCAGTCATTTTATTTTCAAAGTCAGATTACAAAATGGCTTATATCTCGATTATTATCAAATTTACAGCTTAGGGGTCCATAGTGAACATATAGGAAATGATGTATGCTGAATAGTTTGGTGATCTAGAATTTAACCTTTGATCCCATTTTCAAGGTTAGAGATATGGCGATTTCAGTGGTCACCTTGAATTTGACCTTCAACTTTCTCGGCTTAACTCTGTATATTTCTCCGGTAACCTTTCTAGCCCATTGGGCTAATTTTATCTTTAAAGTTAACGATCGAATCTTTCTGAAATTTTGCAGAAAAATGCCTAAAAATATTTTGAGAAGGAGCTATTTTTTTGCTTTTTGATTTTCGCATTTTTTTCAAAATGGCGGCCGTTTTTGTCGAAAAACGCTCAATTTTGGACTTTGACGGCCATTTTCTCAAAAACTGTCTGATCAGTTTTGAGGTTTTGGTTTCAAAAGATTCCCCTCATATACCTCTGTGATATGTATAAGTTTGGTTGCCCTAAATTCGCCGGTTTCCGTGTGGCGGCCATTTTGAATTTTTGGCAGGTCGGCGAAAAAAATTTTTTTCGCCCCAAATCGCATTACTATCCATTTTGGGCCATTTCTAGGCAAAAAAAATTTTTCAACCTTTGGAAAAAATTTTTGACACTTTTTTCCTTCATAATGGGAGCTGTCCGGACTGTACTCATAGAACGCTTGAGGATAGAGCTTAGAAATTGGCACTTTCAAATGGGAAGTCATATGTGGCAACTTGTGTGGTGACCTTGAATTTGACCTTTGATGACCTTGAAAGGTCAAAACAGCCATTTTGGGGTAAAAAAATGCCCAGATTTGCTTCTATAGATTAAATGCTTGCAGATAGAGTTCATGTTTGCAGTGTGAACATATAGGAAGACATATATGGCACAACTAATGATGACCTTGAACTTGACATCAGATGACCTTGAGTGCCAAATGTCTGACTCGGAATGTGTAAATTGACCTGAGCGGCCTAAACGATTCCACCCAGATATATCTTTGTATTATGAACATATAGAATATCAAATACCGCACACATACATGTATAATATAATGTAATGGTAACATCGAAGTTCACACGGATGACCTTGATTGGTAAATCTCAAGGTCTGTTACCTGCCTATGCTGCCATGGCCAAACCAAAATTGTCCGGTAACCTATCTTAGCCTTTGGGCCCTTTTTTTTTACTTTTTGATACATAACACTCTTCATATGTACTTCTATGATGTCTATAAATTTCGTTGCGCTTGAATCGCTCGAAGTGGGCCATTTTGGCCAAACTCGGCCCAAATGGGACTTTCCCATGTTAAATTCTCCTATGCCTCATAATGGGACACATTATGCCTAATATCTCACTTAATATTGAGATTAGAGACTAGGAATCAATTGTGGACATATAGGAAATGATATATCCTGAATATTCTCGTGACCTTGAATTTGACCTCTGACCTCAGTTTCAAGGTCAGAGCACAAATTGGCTTATATCTTGCTTATTATTGAATCTACAGCTTAGGAATCAATTGTGGACATATAGGAAATGATATGCTGAATATTCTGATGACCATGAATTTGACCTTTGACCCCATTTTCAAGGTCATAGGACAAAATGGCTTATATCTCGCTTATTATCGACTCTACATCTTAGGTATCAATTGTGGACATATAGGAAATGATATATGCTGATTATTCTGATGACCTTAAATTTGACCTTTGACCCCATTTTCAAGGTCATAGGACAAAATAGCTAATATCTCGCTTGTCATCGACTTTACGGCTTACGAATCAGTTCTGAACATATAGGAAATGATATATGCAAATTATTGTCGTGACCTTGAATTTGACCTTTGACCTCATTTTCAAGGTCACAGGACAAAGTGGCTAATATCTCACTTATTATCGATTTTACAGCTTAGGAATCAATTGTGGACATATAGGAAATGATATATGCTGAATATTCTCGTGACCTTGAATTTGACCTCTGACCTCATTTTCAAGGTCCAAGTACAAACTGGCTCATATCTTGCTCCTCTATTGACTGTATGGCTTGGGAATCAATTGTGGACATATAGAGAGTGATATACACTGAATATTTCGATGACCTTGAATTTGACCTTTTGCCTTCATTTTCAAGGCCATAGCACAAAATTGCTAATATCTCTCTGTTTTGAATTTACAGCTTAGCAATCAACTGTGGACATGATACATGCTTAATATTATATATGCTGAATATTCTTTTGACCTTGACTTTAACCAGTGACCTGGCTAACATCTAAAATATTAAACATTGTCCGGTAACCTTTCTTTGGCCCTTGGCCTAATTTTTAGGTTACCGGACCTTTGGTCCGTAACCTATTGGCATGGCGATGCGTCCGGCGTCGGCGTCATCCGTCGTCGTCGTCGTCGTCCGTCAACAATTTTATCTTTAAAGTTTACGATCGAATTTTTCTGAAATTTTGCACAAAATTGCCTAAAAATATTTCGAGAGGGAGGTATTTTTTAGTTTTTTGATTTTCGCATTTTTTTCAAAATGGCGGCCGTTTTCGACGAAAAATGCCTGCTTTTGGACTTTGGCGGCCATTTTCTCAAAATCTGTTCAGTAACTTTTTAGGTTACCGGACCTTTGGTCCGATAACCTATTGCCGTGGCGTTGCGTCCGTCGTCCGTCGTCCGTCCGTCCGTCCGTCCGTCCGTCGTCCGTTCACATTTTTATCTTTAAAGTTTATGGTCGAATATTTCTGAAATTTTGCACGAAAATACCTAAAAATATTTCCAGGAAAGGTTTTTTTTAGAAAATGGCGGCCTTTTTCGTCGAAAAATGGCCAATTTTGGACTTTGACGGTCGTTTTCTCAAAATCTGTTCAGTAACTTTTTTTCTTATTGATGCATGACACTCCTCCTATGTACCCCTTTGACATGTATAAATTTCGTTGCTCTTGAATCGCTCGAAGTGGGCCATTTTGGGCCCAAACTCGGCCCAAATGGGACTTTCCCATGTTAAATTCTCCTATGCTTTATAATGGGACACATTAAGCCTAATATCTCACTTAAAATTGAAATTAGAGACTAAGAATCAATTGTGGACATATAGGAAATGAAATATGCTGAATATTCTCGCGACTTTGAATTTGACCTCTGACCTTGGTTTCAAGGTCATAGCGGCCGTTCTCGTCGAAAATGGCTAATTTTGGACTTTGATGGTCGTTTTCTCAAAATCTGTTCAGTAACTTTTTTTCTTATTGATGCATAACACTCCTCATATGTACTTCTGTGACATGTATAAATTTCGTTGCGCTTGAATCACTCGAAGTGGGCCATTTTGGGCCCAAACTCGGCCCAGATGTGACTTTCCCATGTTAAATTTTCCCATGCTTTATAATGGGACACATCAAGCCTAATATCTCACTTAATATTGAGATTAGAGACTAGGAATCAATTGTGGACATATAGGAAATGATATATGCTGAATATTCTCGTGACCTTGAATTTGACCTTTGACCTCATTTTCAAGGTCACAGGACAAAATGGCTAATATCTCGCTTATTATCGACTTTACAGCTTAGAAATCAATTGTGAACATATAGGAAATGATATATGCTGAATATTCTCGTGACCTTGAATTTGACCTTTGACCTCATTTTCAAGGTCACAGGACAAAATGGCTAATATCTCGCTTATTATCGACTTTACAGCTTAGGAATCCATTGTGAACATATAGGGAATGATATATGCTGAATATTCTCGTGACCTTGAATTTGACCTTTGGCCTCGTTTTCAAGGTCACAAGACAAAATGGCTAATATCTCGCTTATTATCGACTTTACAGCTTAGGAATCAATTGTGAACATATAGGAAATGATATATGCTGAATATTCTCGTGACCTTGAATTTGACCTTTGACTTCATTTCCAAGGTCACAGGACAAAATTGCTAATATCTCGCTTATTATCGACTTTACGGCTTAGGAATCAATTGTGAACATATAGGAAATGATATATGCTGAATATTCTCGTGACCTTGAATTTGACCTTTGACCTCATTTTCAAGGTCACAGGACAAAATGGCCAATATCTTGCTTATTATCGACTTTGCAGCTTAGGAATCAATTGTGAACATATAGGAAATGATATATGCTGAATATTCTAGTGACCTTGAATTTGACCCTTGACCTAAATTTCAAGGTTAGTCATTTTATTTTCAAGGTCAGAATACAAAATGGCTTATATCTCGCTTATTATCAAATTTACAGCTTAGGGGTCCATAGTGAACATATAGGAAATGATGTATGCTGAATACTATTTGGTTGGGCTTTGTTTCTATTGCAAAATGTTGTATTTTACGTTTCTTATTGGCATCATCAAAATTTGATTGTATTGGTGGTAATAGATTGATACTTACATTACCACTGAGTCGGTGTCACTGCTGGCGGACGTTAAATCTGTCCCCGAGGATACCATCAACTCAGTGGCCTTCGGGCTTGTGATTGGGTACTTTTGTACTTGTCATGTATCTATTCCATGGGGTTAGATTCGGATTTCTAAATTATTTTCATAGGTTGTTGGGCAGTTGTATACTAATTCCATCTGGTGTACAGTAGAAACAACTACATTTAACACATTGTCTGCCCCTGAAGATGCCAGTGTGTCTTTGGATAAACTATTTGGTCGGGCTTTGTTTGTTTCTATTGCAAAATGTAGTATTTTACGTTTCTTATTGGCATCATCAAAATCTGATTGTATTGGTGGTAAAAGATTGATACTTACATTAACAGCATAGGAATCAATTGCGAATATAGAGGAATGATATATACTGAATATTTTCATGACCTTGAACTTGAACTTTGACCTCATTTTCAAGGTCACATCACAGAATGGCTAATGTCTCACTTATTATCGACTTTACAGCTTAGGAATTTATTGTGGACATACTAGAAGTGATATATTTGTTCAAAATTTCATGGCCTTGAATTTATCAGTGACTTTATTTTCAAGGTCACTGGACAAAAGGCTAATATCTAAAATGTATATTGTCCGGTAACCTTTCTTAGCCCTTGGGCTAATTTTTGATTTTCGCAATTATTTCAAAATGGCGGCCGTTTTCGTCGAAAAATGGCCAATTTTGGATTTTGGCTGTCGTTTTCTCAAAATCTGTTCAGTAACTTTTTTTAGGTTACCGGACCTTTGGTCCGATAACCTATTGCCGTGGCGTTGCGTCCGTCGTCCGGCGTCCGTCCGTCCACATTTTTAGGTTACCGGACCTTTGGTCCGATAACCTATTGCCGTGGCGTTGCGTCCGTCGTCGTCGTCCGTCGTCGTCCGTTTACATTTTTATCTTTAAAGTTTACGATCGAATCTTTCTGAAATTTTGCACAAAAATGCCTAAAAATATTTCGAGAGGGAGATATTTTTTAGTTTTTTGATTTTCGCAATTATTTCAAAATGGCGGCCGTTTTCGTCGAAAAATGGCCAATTTTGGACTTTGGCTGTCGTTTTCTCAAAATCTGTTCAGTAACTTTTTTTCTTATTCATGCATAACACTCCTCGTATGTACCTCTGTGACATGTATAAATTTCGTTGCCCTTGAATCGCTCGAAGTGGGCCATTTTGGGCCCAAACTCGGCCCAAATGGGATTTTTAGGTTACCGGACCTATGGTCCGATAACCTATTGGCATGGCGTTGCGTCCGTCGTCCGTCGTCCGTCGTCGTCGTCGTCGTCGTCCACATTTTTATCTTTTTTGTTTACGGGCGAATTCTTCTGAAATTTTGCACAAAAATACCTAAAAATAATTCAAGAAGGAGGTATTTTTTAGTTTTTTGATTTCCGCTTTTTCTTCAAAATGGCGGCCGTTTTCGACGAAAAATGCCTGATTTTGGACTTTGGCGGCCATTTTCTCAAAATCTGTTCAGTAACTTTTTTTCTTTTTGATACATAAGACTCCTCATATGTACTTCTATGATGTCTATAAATTTTGTTGTGCTTGAATCGCTCGAAGTGGGCCATTTTGGCCCAAACTCGGCCCAAATGGGACTTTCCCATGTTAAATTCTCCTATGCTTTATAATGGGACACATTAAGCCTAATATCTCACTTGATATTGAGATTAGAGACTAGGAATCAATTGTGGACATATAGGAAATGATATATGCTGAATATTCTCGTGACCTTGAATTTGACCTCTGACCTCAGTTTCAAGGTCAGAGCACAAAATGGCTTATATCTCGCTTATTATCGACTCTACAGCTTAGGAATCAATTGTGGACATATAGGAAATAATATATGCTGAATATTCTCGTGACCTTGAATTTGACCTCTGACCTCAGTTTCAAGGTCAGAGCACAAAATGGCTTATATCTCGCTTATTATCGACTCTACAGCTTAAGAATCAAATCAATTGTGGACATATAGGAAATGATATATGCTGAATATTCTGATGACCTTGAATTTGACCTTCGAACTCATTTTCAAGGTCACAGGACAAAATGGCTAATATCTCGCTTGTTATCGACTTTACAGCTTAGCAATCAATTATGAACATATAGGAAATGATATATGCAGATTATTGTCATGATCTTGAATTTGACCTGTGACCTCATTTTCAAGGTCACAGGACAAAATGGCTAATATCTCACTTATTATCGATTTTACAGCTTAGGAATCAATTGTGGACATATAGGAAATGATATATGCTGAATATTCTCGTGACCTTGAATTTGACCTCTGACCTCATTTTCAAGGTCCAAGGACAAGTGGCTCATATCTAGCTCCTCTATTGACTGTATGGCTTGGGAATCAATTGTGGACATGATATAGAAAATGATATACATTGAATATTTTGATGATCTTGAATTTGACCTTTGCCCCTTCATTTTCAAGGCCACAGCACAAAATTGCTAGTATCTCTCTGATTATTGAATTTACAGCTTAGCAATCAACTGTGGACATGATATATGCTTAATGTTATATATGCTGAATATTCTCTTGACCTTGAATTCAACCAGTGACCTGGCTAACATGTAAAATATTAAACATTGTCCGGTAACCTATCTTCGGCCCTTGGCCTAATTTTCCATGTTAAATTCTCCTATGCTTTATAATGGGACACATTAAAGCCTAATAGCTCACTTAATATTGAGATTACAGACTAGGAATCAATTGTGGACATATAGGAAATGATATATGCTGAATATTGTCGTGACCTTGAATTTGACCTCTGACCTTGGTTTCTAGGTCAGAGCGGCCGTTTTCGTCGAAAAATGGCCAATTTTGGAATTTGACGGTCGTTTTCTCAAAATCTGTTCAGTAACTTTTTTTTCTTATTGATGAAAAACACTCCTCATATGTACCCCTGTGACATGTATAAATTTTGTTGCCCTTGAATCGCTTGAAGTGGGCCATTTTGGGCCCAAACTCGGCCCAAATGTGACTTTCCCATGTTAAATTTTCCTATGCTTTATAATGGGACACATTAAGCCTAATATCTCACTTAATATTGAAATTAGAGACTAGGAATGAATTGTGGACATATAGGAAATGATATATGCTGAATATTCTCGTGACCTTGAATTTGACCTTTTAACCTCATTTTCAAGGTCACATGACAAAATGGCTAATATCTCGCTTATTATCAACTTTACAGTTTAGGAATCAATTGTGAACATATAAGAAATGATATATCCTGAATATTTTCGTGACCTTGAATTTGACCTTTGACCTCATTTCCAAGGTCACAGGACAAAATGGCTAATATCTCGCTTATTATTTACTTTATAGCTTAGGAATCAATTGTGAACATATAGGAAATGATATATGCTGAATATTTTTGTGACCTTGAATTTGACCTTTGACCTCATTTTCAAAATCACAGGACAAAATGGCCAATATCTTGCTTATTAGTGACTTTACGCCTTATGAATCAATTGTGAACATATAGGAAATGATATATGCTGAATATTCTAGTGACCTTGAATTTGACTTTTGACCTCATTTTCAAGGTCAACAGGACAAAATGGCTAATATCTTGCTTATTATCAACTTTACAGCTTAGGAATCAATTGTGAACATATTGGAAATGATATATTCTGAATATTCTCATGACCTTGAATTTGACCTTTGACCTAAATTTCAAGGCCAGTCATTTTATTTTCAAGGTCAGAATACAAAATGGTTTATATCTCTCTTATTATCAAATTCACAGCTTAGGGGTCCATAGTGAACATATAGGAAATGATGTATGCTGAATATTTTGGTGATCTAGAATTTGACCTTTGATCCAATTTTCAAGGTCAGAGAACAAAATGGCTAATATGTCGCTTATTATCATCTTTACAGCTTAGGAATCAATTGCGAAAATAGAGGAATGATATATACTGAATCTTTTCATGAACTTGAATTTTGACCTCATTTTCTAGGTCACATCACCGATCACAGAATGGCTAATATATCACTTATTATTGACTTTACAGCTTAGGAATTTATTGTGGACATACTAGAAGTGATATATTTGTTGAAAAATTATTTTCAAGGTCACTGGACAAAAGGCTAATATCTAAAATGTATATTGTCCGGTAACCTTTCTTAGCCCTTTGGCTAATTTTTTTTTTTGTCGATTGAATCAATTTTTCCAAAATGGCGGCCATTTTTGTCAAAAATGGCCAATTTTGGATTTTGGTGGCCATTTTCTCAAAAACTTTTTATCAGATTTGAGATTTTTGTTTCAAAAGATTCCCCTGATATACTTTTGTGCTGTGTATAAGTTTTGTTGCCCTTGAATCGTCGGTCTGCGTGTGGCAACCATTTTGATTTTTTCGACTGGTCCCAGATAGGACTTTCCCATGTTAAATTAGCCTATGCTTCATAATGGGGACAAATTTCTCCTAATATCTCACTTAATTTGTTATGCTAAACGATACTTACCTCTGACTCTGGGGTCGTGTAATTGGCGAGCCCTCATTCGCCAACCACACATGAAATATGGGTGAAAAAGCTAAACGAAAGTTAGCCGGTCCGTTTAGACCCTGCGTTAGTAATGGTAGTTACCTGAGCAGTTCACCCTCCGTGTGGTAGCATGATCGTGCTGGTCCACTGCCTCCCAGTCCACTTTTGTTTTTGGCGAGCTCCTGTCAACAACAACTTTGCGTCGCTCGCGATTGCCCCTTTGAAGTTTGGATTTTGGAATTTAGCTGTTTCTACGATGGATTCGTCTTCTGTCAGGAGATGTACCAAGTGTGGACACTTCTTGGTTCCTCTCGACCTCGATCCTCACGACCGCTGTCCGTCTTGCAGGCCGTTTGTTTGCTGTGCGTCTCAGCGTTGTCAGATCTGTGAATCTTGGCCCGATGACAGATTCGACCGGATAGATCAGCGTAGGATCGACAGGGAGAAGAAGAGGTCTCGCTCTGCGGATCGACGATCACTGGATTCTTCTTCCTCCTCTCGTCTTGATTCCCTCGAGCAGACCGTTGGGAATCTGCAGACGTCCATTGCGTCCATGTCGGCGATGTTGTCGTCCCTGGTTGGGAAAGGAGTTGCGACACCGGCCATCCCCACGGTGGATGAAGTACCGACTCCGCTTCTCTCCGGTGACCCGTTCGTCGGCGGCAACCCCCCGAGTCGTAGTCCAGCTGACCAGCCTTCGTGTTCCTGGGGTTTGCCTTCGTTGGACCCGATCTTCTCGGAGCCCGTTGACTCGGGCACGGTGGATTCCCGTTCCCAGGCTGCCGAGACCGGCGAGTCGGTCTCGGAGGAACAGTCAGGTGAAGGCAGGGGCCCCGTCGGTCGTGCCAAGTGTGTGATTCTCACCGCGGGTCAACAGCCACGGCGGATAGTGTTCTTCCAGCGGGGGGCCGCCCGTCCTCACCTGACCGCCGCCACCGTCCAGCTCGGCCTGCGGAGCAGCACCGCTCCGGCGATTGGGATCGCCCGTCCTCCAGCCGCGCGGATCGGTTCCGTGATTGGGTTTATGATCATCGTCGTGAATATGACTTTGACCGTGTTTACCATGAAGAGTTGGATCGTTACTACCGTTCCGGCCGTTCTCGTGCCGATAGGGACTACTACTACCGTCGGGAGCGTGCGGACCGCAGGGACTACTCCACCAGGGATTCTCGCGGTAGCCGTGGAGACAAGAGTTCACGCTCAGACTTCGACCGTGCGAGGGAGCCCAAGCGTCCTGCTTCAGACCACGCCCCTAGGTCTGAAGGTGAGCAACACGCGTCCGAGTCGTCCTCTGTTGCTGTTTCGGAGCCTCCAGTCTCCCCCCCGGCAGACCAGACCCCGGATGAACCTCCAGTCAAGAAGCCGCGGGTGGCTAGCCCGGCTAGGTCGGCCGACACCTCAGCTACGGCCGGTACCTCCAAGCCTTCCTCCTCCAAGTCAGACGACGACACCTTTGCCCAGGTCCGTCTTTAGGTTCAGGAGACCTTCCCTGACGAGATCAAGTTACCTTCGGCCAAGGAGACTTCTGTACGTCGGTGGGTGACCGTGTGCTTCACGCCCGTCAGCAGCCGGAGCCGGACATGCGCTTCCCGTGGTCCGAGGGTATCTCGTCCGTGCGCTCTCTAGTGGAGGAGAAGATCGCCCCGTCAATGGACAGCCCCTACGAGCCGGCAAGTTCGCCTCGTGCTTCCAAGGACAGTTAAAACACTACCAGACTACGGATTGCGGTAGCACTCTGGAGGCAGCGGCGGTGAACAACGACCTGTCAGTCATCGCCCCTGGGCTCAAGTCCTTGAGTGTTACCGCTACACTTTCGGACTCAGATCTCAAGACCTGGGAGTCTTACCCACGTCGGGTACAGCTGGTTGCCAACACCCTCGACTGGCTCTCGGGCCTCCTCAGCGTGCAGGTCGACCGTCTGGCCCCCGGTTCGGTTCCAGCAGACGCCGAATTGGACACGGATGCCACCGTTCAAGTGCCGGTGTCGGAGTTGCTGCGTATGAAGAGGACTCTTTCCTCCGTTAACAAGTGTGTGGGACAGATTACGAAGGAGTCGCACGTGGAGTGGGCCAACGTTGTTCTCAGGCGGCGGGACGCCTATCTCAAGAGGTCTACCTCCAAGCTGTCGGACGCCTTCAAGTCCAAGCTACGCACGTGCTCGGTCTTTGGTCCTCACCTCTTTGACCCGGATGTCCTGGCCAAGGCTGGCCAGGCGGTTGCCCAGGAAGCGGACCTTCTGAGTAAATTTAACCTAGTTAAATTGGTGGAACGTCAAGAGAAGAAGCCTGCGGCATCTTCTTCCTCGTCATTCAAGATCCCGAAGGTCAAGGCCACGGAGTCGAAACAGCAGTCTCAGTCGTCTCAGTTTTCCAAGGGCTCCAAGTTTGACAAGGGCAAGAAGTCAGCTAACTCTTCGCGTGGAGGTCGCGGTGGCAGTGGATCCTCGTCTTCTGCCAAGCCTCAGCCCCGCTCCTGATGTGCCCCAGACGCTCCCACGGAACCACGATTCGGATGTATCTTCCGTGGGAGCTCGTCTTCAGGCCTTTTGGCCAGTCTGGGATACGGAATTCGAGGACTGTCTAGTAACTACCATACTGCGTCACGGGTACCGGATTCCCTTCAGTCAGGCGCCTCCTCTCTCCCCTCTACCGATAGCGTTCGCATCCTACGCCCCGGGGTCGGGGAAGTTTGCGGTCCTGGACGCCCTCGTGTCCGAGATGCTCCTCAAGGAAGCCACGGAGAAGGTGACCCAGAACTCTCCGGGCTTCTACAGTCATCTGTTTGTCGTCCCCAAGCCCACGGACGGTTCTACTGTCTCTGCGCAGCGGAGACTGGATGACGTTCATAGATCTGAAAGATGCCTACTTTCATATCCCAATTCATCCCTCATCACGGCCCTACCTTCGTTTCCAGTGGGGCAACGTGGTCTACCAGTTCCGTGCTCTGTGTTTCGGCCTCTCCACCGCCCCGTTCCTGTTCACCCGGGTGTTTCAGCCGGTATCGGCGTGGGCGCACTGCAGGGGTATTCGTCTCACGAGATATCTGGACGATTGGCTGATTACGGCCACGGATCAGCAGACGGTGGCCTCACACACGGACCAGATCGTTCGGCTTTGTCAACGAGTCGGTCTCATCATCAATTTCAAGAAGTCCGACTTGACTCCTTCCCAGTGTGTCACCTACCTCGGGATGGACATCGACACGCAGTCCTTCCTGACACGTCCGACGGCAGATCGTATTCAACGTTTGAACGGCGTTCTACGGTCTTTCTCCATCGGGGTTCCCGTCGCGGTGGTGGTGTTCCTGCGGCTCCTAGGTCACATGGTGTCGCTGGAGAAGATCGTCCCTGGTGCACGGTTGCGCATGCGGTCGATCCAGTTCCACTTGAAGGACCACTGGTGTTCTGAGCAAGACCTGTCAACCCTTGTTCCGGTGGTTTCCGCTCTCCAGCCAGATCTCCTCTGGTGGTCCGATCCGGTCAACCTGCTGCGGGGTCATCCGATTCATGAGTTGGAGCCCGATTTTCTCCTGTTCTTCGATGCGTCTCGCCTCGGTTGGGGTGCTCTCCTCGGCGAAAGCCAAGTCTCCGGTCTCTGGTCGTCGGCCGATCTCCGGCATCACATCAATTGGCTGGAGCTCAGGGCCGTCTGGTTGGGCCTGCGCCATTTTCATCAGACGGTTGCCGGGTCCACTGTACTGGCCATGACCGACAACACGACGGTCGTCGGCTACATCAAGAACCAGGGGGGGACACGGTCAAGGGAGCTAAGCGGCTTGACTCAAAAAATCTTGGAGTGGGCGGAATCTCAGGATGTCAGTCTTCTGGCCCGTCACATCCCGGGCTCCATGAACACCATCGCCGACGCCCTCTCTCGGAAGGGTCCGGTTTCCACGAACTGGTCTCTGAACCCCCAGGTTTGCACTCACCTGTGGCGTCTTTGGGGTCAGCCTCACTTGGACCTGTTCGCCACGTTCCAGAACAATCGTCTACCTCTCTATGTGTCCCCGTTCCCGGACCCTCATGCCTGGGCAGTCGACGCCCTCGCTCAGGACTGGTCCGTCCTATGGGCGTACGCTTTTCCTCCGTTCTCACTGATTCCCGTGGTTCTACAGAAAATTCGGATAATCATCTTGGTGGCTCCCTGCTGGCCAGCCAAGCCTTGGTTTCCGGAGCTCCTGGAGCTTCTGATGGATCTTCCGCGGTTGTTACCGTCGATCCCCAGCCTGCTTCGTCAGGGACGTCAGTTTCACGAGCATCTGGGCGTTCTGCATCTTCACGCCTGGAGATTATCAGGCGTTCATTCAGAAAGGCTGGCTTTTCGAAGAACGCTGCCAAGCGGATGTCCAGAACAGTTCGGTCATCCTCAGAGCGCTTATATCAAGCCAAGTGGAGAGTCTTCTCTTCTTGGTGTGGTCGACGGCAAGTTGATCCACGCCGTCCCCCTCTCCCTACGGTAGCGGACTTCTTTGTCTGGTTGAGAGACAAGCGCAAGCGGGCTCTTACTACTGTCAAGGGATACCGTGCGGCATTGACTAATGTGCTAGCTTCTCACGGTTTGGACATTTCTACATCACGAGAGATTTCGGCCCTGTTCAAGTCCTTCGCCCAGGATTTGCCTCCGGTCTCCCGCGCACCAAAATGGGACTTGTCATTGGTCCTTTGTAGCCTCAACGAATCTCCATATGAGCCCCTCGAGGAAGCGGAGCTTCGTTTTCTCACGCACAAGACTGTGTTCCTGTTGGCCCTTGCTTCCGCGAAGCGGGTCAGTGAGCTTCAGGGACTGTCTGCGGAGGTCTTACACCCGGAAGATTGGTCTTCTGTTACCCTCCAGTACCATCTGGGGTTTCTTGCCAAGACCGAAACTCCTTCTGCCCTGGCGGCTGGGATGCGAACGTTCTCTGTCCTCGCCTTATCTTAGTTGGCGACTGACTGTGGGGATCTGTCCCTGTGTCCGGTGCGTGCATTACGGTTGTATCTGAAGAGGACTAATCCTTCACGACCAAGGGAATCTCATCTCTTTCTCCCGTTTTCGGCATCGAGAGGGCAGGTTTCCAAGAACACGATCTCGCTTTGGATCAAGGCTGTTGTTACACGTGCCTACAGTAAGGATCGTCGGGACCTCCATCAGCTCTACGGTCGTACGGCCCACGAGGTTCGCGCCATCTCCACGTCCTGGTCGTTTGCACACAACATGTCACTTCAGGATCTCATGAAGGCAGCCACCTGGAGATCTCACTCTACGTTTTCTTCATTTTACCTGCGCGATGTATCGCTCCTCGCGGATGATCTGCCAAGAGTCCCGGGGGGGGGGGGGGGGTGGAGCGCCGTCTCAACACCTAGCTACGGCTCATCGCCTCACAAGGGACTCGACGACAGGTATGTAATCTCAGATTCTTCTGGATTACAAAGTATCTCTCAGTATACTATTAACTTCCGAGCTACTCTGTGGTTAATTAGTATTATAATTACTATAGGAAAGGAGCGGGTTCCTTATCCTTTATACAGTAATTATAGTCACTGGTATTATGCATAGTTCTCATCCTTCTACTTTCAGGGGATGATCTTGTGCAAGGCGTACTTTCTCTCTGAGGGGCCCACCACCAGCATGCCATTCCCCAGAGTCAGAGGTAAGTATCGCTTAGCATAACAAATCAAAAGTTTTAAAATAACTTTTATTTTTATACTATGCATACTTACCTCTGACGTTGGATGGTCCCACCCTCCTCCCCGCTGATTATCTTCTTGTCTTTTCAGAAGATAACCTTCAGTGATCAAGTGTTGCAACTCAACAAAAGTGAACTGGGAGGCAGTGGACTGGCACGATCATGCTACCACACGGAGGGTGAACTGCTCAGGTAACTACCATTACTAACGCAGAGTCTAAACGGCCCATATTTCATGTGTGGTTGGCGAATGAGGGCTCGCCAATTACACGACCCCAGAGTCAGAGGTAAGTATGCATAGTATAAAAATAAAAGTTATTTTAAAACTTTTGATATTGGGATTAGACATTAGGACTCAATTGTGCACATATAGGAAATTATATATGCCGATTATTCTCGTGACCTTGAATTTGGCCTTCGACCTAATTTTCAAGGTCAGAGCACAAAATGGCTAATATCTCACTTATTATCGACTTTACAGCTTAGGAATCAATTGTTGACTCATAGAAAATGATATATGCTGAATATTCTCATGACCTTGAACTTGACCTTTGACCTTATTCTCAAGGTCAGAGCACAAAATGGGTAATATCTCACTTATTATCAACTTAGCAACATAGGAATCCATTATGGACCTATAAGAAATGATATATGCCGAATATTCTGATCACCTTGAATTTGACCTTTGACCTCATTTTCAAGGTCAGAGCACAAAATGGCTAATATCTCATTTATTATCTACTTTACAGCTCAAGAATCAATTGTGAACATATAGGAAATGATGTATGCCGAATATTTCAATGACCTTGAATTTGACCTTCGACCTCATTCTCAAGGTCAGAGCACAAAATGGCTTATATCTCATTTTTCATATACTTTACAGGTTAAGAAATCAATTGTGAATATATAGGAAATGATGTATGCCGAATATTTTGATGACCATGAATCTGACATTTGACCTCGTTTTCAAGGTCAGAGGACAAAATCGCTAATATCTTGCTTATTATCGACTTTACAGCTTAGGCATCAATTGAGGACATATAGGAAATTATATATGCCGAATATTCTTGTGAGCTTGAATTTGACCTTCGACCTCAATAAACTGAAATCGATACAAAAGCAAAGAATATCTTTGACAGTACTAGTCAGTTCCATTCTAGTTTCATATCATTGTATATTAGGCCCTAACACGATCGACTAATAGTCGAATTTTTTTGCCTGGAAACTCGTTTTTTCGCTCGAACTCAGGGAATACAACGATTTGGCCAAATTGCAAAACACCTCTACTCACGAACAATTCCGGCAACAGTTGGTATAAAGATTGCTTCCACAAACTATTCTTGATGTATTCTAGGATATTTTGCCTGTTTGAAGCGGCATTTTGATGCTTTACAGATGCTTGCAGACGGCACGTAAACAGAGGACTGAGCATGCGCGGTGACGTCATGACGTATTTCTCGTGACAACAAAAATTGCACCACCTGTAATCGTTTTGGTTTCCAACATAAATATACTAGTCCAGGTGTCAAACATTTATTTTTGGTTGTGCCTTGCATTTTAGTTTGTACGAGTATTTGTTTACATAAATGAGAAAGACAAATCTACAAGACATATGCTCAGGTTGTTGCCAATTTTGTATCTCTAAGCAATTACCGTAACCACACGAGTATGTACAGCGAATAGTAAGAGCCATTATGGCCTTTTAAAATTTTCTTTATATCTTGATAGTAATTAGTCCAACCATATTGATTTGTGTGTCTATACCTACGTTCTCATGGTCAACGATTCTAATCATTACTGATGGTGTAATATTTAAATTTGGTTCATGAATGTGCAAATCACGAGCATCCACAGCTCAAAAAAAAGTTATCATTGGGTTTACAGGACCGCCTGGCGATTCTACATTTTTTATTTTGGGAAAACAGAAATAATTGCAACACCTCCCTTTATCACTGTACATATGATATTATCATATTACCGTCGATATTAGTGCGTGGCTAATGATTTTTTTCCGAGAAAGTAATGTAACAATCTATTTTGTTAAATAATACACACAAAATGTTGTCATCCATGTTCTAAATAAATTAGCCACTCAGGGTGATGGTTGGTTCACGGTTTGTGAAGCAGTGAAGGTCCGAGTGAGGTGTATTACATGTTTGTCGCATCCTTTAAAGTCATAGTAGCAAGGTAGCATTATATGGTATTATTCATGTTCGGATAAAGACATTGTGGACATTTAGTGATAAAAAAGATGTTCGCGGTAATTGGTAGTTAATAACAGCGACATGTAATCGCCAAAAACGTAAAATACGTGTGGCGATTTTACCCAAAGATCGCGGCAGGAGATTCTTTCTAAACACTTTCTTGTTTCTGGCCGCTTCGTGTTCGAAGCACGTGCGCTGCTTAGCAACGCCCTCTAACTTCCTCGCCCGTTATGCTGTAACAACGGTCTTACGTCAATTCCCTCGTATCTCGTGCTTCACGGAGTAAAAGTATTCTGAAGCCGCATTGTTCAGTGGAGTTGTCTCAGAGCTGAGCAAGGCGAGAGAACGACGGAGGGCTCGGCCATGAGCTCTGCGTCCTTACTCACCGGCTAAGGCCCGCGAATGCCCTGGGGACAATTCGCATAGGGGGCCCAGGAGGGGGAACCGTTGCTGACTCAGGGCTCGTCCCTGGATCGAGGTCCCTCGCTCTGGGATGGTGCGACACAGGCTCTGGCAGACGGTCGGGCTGTCCGGGGTTCTATCTCCGTGGCGGACTGTCGGCGAGCTGGCCTTACAGTTAACACCACGGTGATGATCCTGTATCTGAGTGGTGTCCGTGTGTCTGGGCTCGCTGGGCGGGCTGCTCCTTGTTAACGTTCTAAAGTAAGCACTGCGCCCGCAGTGACCCTCGGTGCACGGACGATCCGCGAGGATCTGAGGATAGCGGGCGTGCGTCCGGTGAGCGGCTTATCCGCGAGGATCCGGGATAGCAGACGACGTCTAACTTTACATACGTAATTTGGTGGCCAGCTCAAAGATGGAAAATCACTCCAAAACGCATTCCATTCAAAAGAAAATATGCTAAAACCAGCAAATACTGGGCATCTTGCAGTTCAACAAACCTCTGTTCCGGGTGAATAGATAGTTACTGTACTGATTCTAAATTATATCAATACAAGAAATGCTGTATTCCCGCCATCTCACCTGTTCACTTGAATTGTCAAACGGAGTGACCATGGTGACTCCGAGAGAGGCTCTAAAAGTTGCTAATTAAAGCAATATACTCATGTGACGTCATTATTAGTCGTCAAAATTAGCTTCTAATATTAAATACAAATATTCAAACTTAACAGAAAATGTACGGTTGACGAGATTAAGTTCCTGCAAATTGCCAGCACTGTAGCTTTTGTTTTTTATCTGACACAACATGATAATTTGAAAGTAATTTTGAATTGAGTATAGTATACCGAAGTATGTTCCATAGTCTACATGTTGAGGCACAGATACACAATTTTCATCTTCCGGGGTGATTTCTTTCTTTGTTGCCTGATATCTACTAGGTCTATCCGGTACAGGCATGCATTTACTAAACATAAAGCCCTCATATACCCGATGTATTGGTGAAAAACGTTTTTTCCGAAAGATCGCCCATGGGCCATAAATCGGATTTGAATTTTATTCGGTGAGATGTCATTTTCCGAAAGATCGCCCAGGGCCATATTACGGAAATCCCCAGTATGGGTGATTGGCGATCTGATTGTTATCAGACAAGGAAATTGGAAAGATACCAAAATATTCTACAATCAATTAATTCCTATAGCCTCCAACACGAATTTATCCCCATTTTTAGCTTACCGGCCCATAAGGGCCGATAAGCTATAGTCTTGGTTTTTCATCCGTCGTCCGTCGTCGTCCGCCACATCATCTGTTAACATTTTTATATCTTTTTTTCGGGCTGATGAATTTGTCCATAAATTTGTGTGAATATGTATTGGGTCAATACCCCCAGACGTTTTTTTTTCATTTTTAGGTTACTGGACCTATGGTCCGATAACCTATTGGCATGGCGTTGCGTCCGTCGTCGTCCGTCGTCGTCGTCCACATTTTTAGGTTACCGGACCTATGGTCCGATAACCTATTGCCATGGCGTTGCGTCCGTCCGTCCGTCGTCCGTCCGTCGTCCGTTAACATTTTTATCTTTTTTGTTTACGGGCGAATTTTTTTGAAATTTTGCACAAAAATGCTTAAAAATAATTCAAAAAGGAGGTATTTTTTAGTTTTTTGATTTTCGCATTTTTTTCAAAATGGCGGCCGTTTTCGTCGAAAAATGGCCAATTTTGGACTTTGATGGTCGTTTTCTCAAAATCTGTTCAGTAACTTTTTTTCTTATTGATGCATGACACTCCTCATATATACCCCTGTGACATGTATAAATTTCGTTGCCCTTGAATCGCTCGAAGTGGGCCATTTTGGGCCCAAACACGGCCCAAGTGGGACTTTCCCATGTTAAATTCTCCTATGCTTTATAATGGGACACATTAAGCCTAATTTCTCACTTAATATTGAGATTAGAGACTAAGAATCAATTGTGGACATATAGGAAATGATATATGCTAAATATTCTCGTGACCTTGAATTTGACCTCTGACCTCGGTTTCAAGGTCAGAGCGGCGGTTTTCGTCGAAAAATGGCCAATTTTGGACTTTGACGGTCGTTTTCTCAAAATCTGTTCAGTAACTTTTTTTCTTATTGATGCATAACACTCCTCATATGTGCCCTTGTGACATGTATAAATTTCGTTGCATTTGAATCGCTCGAAGTGGGCCATTTTGGGCCCAAACTCAGCCCAAATGGGACTCTACCATGTTAAATTCTCCTATGCTTTATAATGGGACACATTAAGCCTAATATCTCACTTAATATTGAGATTAGAGATATGAATCAATTGTGGACATATAGGAAATGATATATGCTGAATATTCTCGTGGCCTTGAATTTGAGCTTTGACCTCATTTTCAAGGTCACAGGACAAAATGGCCAATATCTTGCTTATTAGCGACTTTACAGCTTAGGAATCGATTGTGAACATATAGGAAATGATATATGCTGAAAATTCTCGTGACCTTAAATTTGACCTTTGACCTCATTTTCAAGGTCACAGGACAAAACGGCCAATATCTTGCTTATTAGCGACTTTACAGCTTAGGAATCAATTGTGAACATATAAGAAATGATATATGCTGAAAATTCTCATGACCTTGAATTTGACCTTTGACCTCATTTTCAAGGTCACATGACAAAATGGCTAATATCTCGCTTATTATCAACTTTACAGCTTAGGAATCAATTGTGAACATATAGGAAATGATATATGCTGAATATTCTCATGACCTTGAACTTGACCTTTGACCTCATTTCCAAGGTCACAGGACAAAATTGCTAATATCTCGCTTATTATCGACTTTACAGCTTAGGAATCAATTGTGAACATATAGGAAAAGATATATGCTGAATATTCTCATGACCTTGAATTTGACCTTTGACATCATTTTCAAGGTCACAGGACAAAATGGTCAATATCTTGCTTATTAGCGCATTTACAGCTTAGAAATTAATTGTGAACATATAGGAAATGATATATGCTGAATATTCTAGTGACCTTGAATTTGACTTTTGACCTCATTTTCAAGGTCAACAGGACAAAATGGCTAATATCTCGCTTATTATCGACTTTACAGCTTAGGAATCAATTGTGAACATATAGGAAAAGACATATTCTGAATATTCTCGTGACCTTGAATTTGACCTTTGACCTGAATTTCAAGGTCAGTCACCTTATTTTCAAGGTCGGAATACTAAATGGCTTATGTCTCGATTATTATCGAATTTACAGCTTTGGAGTCCATAGTGAACATATAGGAAATGATGTATGCTGAATAATTTGGTGATCTAGAATTTGACCTTTGACCTCATTTTCAAGGTCACATCACAGAATGGCTAATATCTCACTTATTATCTACTTTACAGCTTAGGAATCTATTGTGGACATACTAGAAGTGATATATTTGTTGGATATTTCATGGCCTTGAATTGATTGATGACTTTATTTTCAAGGACACTGGACAAAAGGCTAATATCTAAAATATACATTGTCCGGTAACCTTTCTTAGCCCTTGGGCTAATTTTTTTATTGAATCGATTATGCAGTTTTGGCGGCCATTTTTATGCCGAAAGTGGCTGTTTTTGCATGTTTTCAACTTTAAAAATTATTTTCTCCAAAAATTGTCTGATCAGTTTTGAGATTTTAGTTTCAAAATGTTCCCCTCATGTATCTTGATAATGTGTATAAGTTTCGATGCTCTTGAATCGCCAGTCTGCGTGTGGCGGCCATTTTGATGTTTTATACGGGGCCAAAATAGGACTTTCCCATGTTAAATTCTCCTATGCTTTTAAAAAGTCGTAGATATCCACGGTTACCATTACCAATAACTGCCAAGTCAATTTATCTGCAGACTTTCTGTCGATTATTTATGAATTAAATGAATATAGAGCTCAAGTTGGCACCACTTTTATTTGTGCATACCCTGTTCTAAGTGGGTTTCTGGCCCTATCAACCATGGTTGCTATGGGCCATACGCGGTCACTGGTTACCTTGACAACAACAGAAAAAGTGAAAACACTGATTATTAGGGCATTTCGGCCCGAAATGCCCTTATGGTTTTGTCTGGTTTTTTTTTTTTTTTTTTTTTCTTCTTTTTTTTTTACTTTCCGCCGTTTTGGTTTCCGATCAATAACTCCGGAACGCCTGAACGGATCTTGTCCAAATTTACACCACTGGTCTGAAATATTACATGGAAGACCCCTATTGTTTTGGAGGCGGCTCCGGGGTCCGTGAGGTCTGTGAGGATGAAATCAAGGTTGATTTCGAGACTTGGTTTCCGATCGATAACTCAAAAAGTATTCATGCAATGGCAAGTATTCTCTGCATGGGAGTTCATATACCACCAAGGAAGAACCCTATTGATTTTGGGATCACTCGGTCGAACGACCTTTGACCTAGAGCTCGGAAGAATTTTAGCTGATTCATCCTTGAGGCTTTCATGCATATCTCGGAAACGGTGCGTCGTAGAGCGAAACGGAGCTCAATTTCGGCCTCCTGGCACTAGACAAACTAGTCTAGGGGGTATCTTGGGTCGAAATGACCCCTGGTGTCGATTTCTTTTTTCGCCGACTCGGCACTTCCTGTTTGGCCGTATCTCGGAAACGGTATGTCGTAGAGCGAAACGGAGCTCAATTTCGGCCTCCTGGCACTAGACAAACTAGTCTAGTGTGTATCTTCGGTCGAGACGTCCCCTGGTGTCGAATTTTTTTTTTGCCGACTCGGCACTTCCTGTTTGGCCGTCGTTTCGGCCTCCTGGCACTAGACAAACTAGTCTAGTGTGTATCTTCGGTCGAGACGTCCCCTGGTGTCGAATTTTTTTTTTGCCGACTCGGCACTTCCTGTTTGGCCGTATCTCGGAAAGGTGCGTCGTAGAGCGAAACGGAGCTCAATTTCGGCCTCCTGGCACTAGACAAACTAGTCTAGTGTGTATCTTCGGTCGAGACGTCCCCTGGTGTCGAATTTTTTTTTCGCCGACTCGGCACTTCCTGTTTGGCCGTATCTCCGAAACGGTGCGTCGTAGAGCGAAACGGAGCTCAATTTCGGCCTCCTGGCACTAGACAAACTAGTCTAGTGTGTATCTTGGGTCGAAACGACCCCTGGTGTCGAATTTTTTTTTCGCCGACTCGGCACTTCCTGTTTGGCCGTATCTCGGAAACGGTGCGTCGTAGAGCGAAACGGAGCTCAATTTCGGCCTCCTGGCACTAGACAAACTAGTCTAGTGTGTTTCTTGGGTCAAGACGACCCTGGTGTCGATTTTTTTTTCGCCGACTCGGCACTTCCTGTTTGGCCGTATCTCGGAAACGGTGCGTCGTAGAGCGAAACGGAGCTCAATTCCGGCCTTCTAGCACTAGACAAACTAGTCTAGTGGGTATTTTTAGTCGAGACGACCCCTAGTGTCAAATTTATTTTCGCCGACTCGGCACTTCCTGTTTGGCCGTATCTCGGAAATGGTGCGCCGTAGAGCGAAACGGAGCTCAATTCCGGCCTTCTGGCACTAGACAAACTAGGCTTATGGGTATTTTGGGTCGAGACAACCCCTGGTGTCAATTTTTTTTTCGCTGAATCGGCACTTCCTGTTTGGCCGTATCTCGGAAACTGTGCATCATACAGGGATACGGAGCTCAATTCCGGCCTTCTGGCACTAGACAAACTAGTCTAGTGGGTATTTTGGGTCGAGACCACCCCTGGTGTCGAATTTATTTTCTCCGACTCGGCACTTCCTGTTTGGCCGTATCTCGGAAATGGTGAGTCGTAGAGCGAAACGGAGCTCAATTTCAGCCTCCTGGCATTAGACAAACTAGTCTAGGGGTATCTTGGGTCGAAACGACCCCTGGTGTCGATTTTTTTTTTTTGCCGACTCGGCACTTCCTGTTTGGCCGTATCTCGGAAACGGTGCGTCATAGAGCGAAACGGAGCTCAATTTCAGCCTCCTGGCATTAGACAAACTAGTCTAGGGGTATCTTGGGTCGAAACGACCCCTAGTGTCAATTTTTTTTTCGCCGACTCGGCACTTCCTGTTTGGCTTTATCTCGAAAACGGTGCGTCGTAGAGCGAAACGGAGCTCAATTCCGGCCTTATGGCACTAGACAAACTAGTCTAGTGGGTATTTTCGGTCGAGACGACCCCTAGTGTCGAATTTATTTTCGCCGACTCGGCACTTCCTGTTTGGCCGTATCTCGGAAATGGTGCGTCGTAGAGCGAAACGGAGCTCAATTCCGGCCTCCTGGCACTAGAATAACTAGTCTAGAGGGTATCTTGCATCGAGCTGACTTCTGGTGTCGAATTTTTTTTTGCCGACTCAGCACTTCCTGTTTGCCATATCTCAGAAACGGTCCGTCGTAGAGCGAAACGCAAAGATGCCTAAGGACGGGGTATGTCACTTAAACTTTGACCACGGACAGATTCAGAGTCATTATGGTTCTAGACGCGGTCTCTTAGGTAAATGTTAGGTAGGAATAGAACTCACACGAAATGCCCCAAGGCATCTTCAGGCCTTGACGTCTAGTTCATATTGAAAATTGTATGGAATAAGTTTTGACGAATAGACATAACATTAAATGAATGAATGATATATATAAAGGTACCTAATTAAAACAGCTTCCCCCGATGACGTCATGAATATCTCATTTGCATACTAATTATCTAAATTGTTTTGGAAAAGCAAATTTGCCGACTTCAGTCTTTAAAGTGCTGTAACTTTTGAACGGACTGTGATATTTACATGCCATAAAGACCATTTTGTTCCGATCAATGAGATCTTTCATATAAGTTCACATCATATTTGCACTATATTAGTACATTAATGAATGTGGCAACAGAAGACGTTCTGAAATTGTTGTCGTGACTACTTGGTTTAATGCGGTGTTAATGGTGTTGTTTGTAAACATCCGGTCGTCTGCACGAGCTCATTCATGGATTCCAGTGTAAAAACGCCGCTTCGAATTGGCAATTTCAGGAAAGAAAGGATATGTTGAAGTGGATTTAATCTGTTTAAACAATCTATATGCGAGCAGTTGCCGGAATTGTTCGTGAGTAGGAAAGATGTATTGCATTCGGCCACATCGTTGTATTCCCTGAGTTAGATCGAAAAAGCAAGTTTCCAGGCAAAAAAATCTGACTATACGTAGAGCAAGTTTAGGTGTGAATGATGTGCAATTATTCTCATGACTTCATGACATTGCTTTCAGCTTACATATAACTGTCTTGGGTCCGGTAAGCGCAGAGCTCTTCGGCGCTATGTTTTATTTTGTCGATATTTCTTAAACTGTGCATCATAGAGCGAAACGGACATTAGACAGATAGTCTTAGAGGTATCAAGTTTGTCCTTTACAAACATATAATTGCATAAATGTCTTATAGGCCTTCAGGCCTTGACGTCTAGTTGAATTCACAGCTTAGCAATGAATTGTGGATATATATGGAATGATATACATCATGTACATATATGCTGGATATTCTCGTGACCTTAAATTTGACCAGAAACCTTATTTTCAAGGTCACAGGACAAATTGGCTAATATCTAAAATATGAAACATATATTGTCTTAGTCTTTGGGCTAATTTTCAGCTGACCACCCATATGAGCCGATAAGCTCCGATAAGTCCGTCCGGCAAATAACTTTTTTTGCCATGATGAATTTTTCTGAAAATTTACCAAAACATTCCTTGGGCTAATAATACCTTGAGACGTTTTTTGGGGTTTTTAGGTTACCGGACCTTTGGTCCGATAACCTATTGGCATGGCGTTGCGTCTGTCGTCCGTCCGTCCGTCCGCCCGGCGTTAACATTTTTATCTTTAAAGTTAAAATTTTGCACAAAAATGCCTAAAAATATTTTGAGAAGGAGGTATTTTTTTGTTTTTTGATTTTCGCATTTTTTTCAAAATGGCGGCCATTTTTGTCCAAAAATGCTCAATTTTGGAGTTGGACGGCCATTTTCTCGAAAACTGTCTGATCAGTTTTGAGTTTTTGGTTTCAAAAGATTCCCCTCATATACCTCTGTGATATGTATAAGTTTGGTTGCCCTAAATTCGCCGGTTTTCGTGTGGCGGCCATTTTGAAATTTTTGAAAAAAAAATTTTCCGCCCCAAATCGCATTACTATCCATTTTGGGCCATTTCTAGGCAAAAATTTTTTTTCACCCTTTGAAAAAAATTTTGGACTTAGAAAATTTTCGGCACTTTTTTCCTCCAAAATGGGAGCTGTCCGGACTGTACTCATAGAACGCTTGAAGATAGAGCTTAGAAATTGGCACTTTCAAATGGGAAGTCATATATGGCGACTTGTGTGGTGACCTTGAATTTGACCTTCGATGACCTTGAAAGGTCAAAACAGCCATTTTGGGGTCAAGAAATGCCCATATTTGCCTCTGTAGATGAAATGCTTGCAGATAGAGCTCATGTTTGCATTATGAACATATAGGAAGACATATATGGCACAACTAATGATGACCTTGAACTTGACGTCAGATGACCTTGAGTGCCAAATGTCTGACTTGGAATGTGTAAATTGACCTGAGCGGCCTAAACGATTCCACCCAAAATATAGAATAACAAATGCCGCACACATACATGTAATGGTAACATCGAAGTTCATACGGATGACTTTGATTGGTAAATCCCAAGGTCATATGTTTACACTGCGAACCTTGATTGGTAAATCTCAAGGTCTGTTACCTGCCAATGCTGCCATGGCCAAACCAAAATTGTCTGGTAACCTATCTTAGCCTTTGGGCTAATTTTTTTTATTAAATCGTTTTTGCCAATTTTGATGGCCATTTTTTCAAAAACTGTCTGATCAGTTTTGAGATTTTTGTTTTAAAACATTCACCTCATGATGTGTATAAGTTTCGTTGTTTTTGTATCGCAGGTTTGCGTGTGGCGACCAGTTTGATTTTTTGACGGGTCGGCAAAAAAAAAAATTGTCCCAAATCAAGTCACTATTCGTTTTGAGCCATTTTTAGCAGAAAAAAAGTCCGACGTGTGGATCAATCCAGACGTCCAATTCACGATTCCAGCAAGTGGGTCGACAATATCGGTTTCGTTTGAATGTTACTGGCTAACCGTTGTTGAGTTGAGAATTGTACCGCGATGATTGTTTCCCATTTCTATGTTTTCAGATCTGAGGTGGAGATGACTTATGCCAAGGCCTTGAGTAAACTGGGCCAGAAAATACACAAAACCACAGCACCTTGTATAGGGTAAGTCCAAACAAACCACAGCACCTTGTATAGGGTAAGTCCAAACAAACCACACCACCTTGTATAGGGTAAGTCTAAACAAACCACAGCACCTTGTATAGGGTAAGTCCAAACAAACCACATTACCTTATATAGGGTAAGTCTAAACATACCACAGCACCCTGTATAGCGTAAGTCTAAACAAACCACAGCACCTTGTATAGGGTAAGTCCAAACAAACCACAGCACCTTGTTTAGCGTAAGTCTAAACAAACCACAGCACCTTGTATAGGGTAAGTCCAAACGAACCACACCACCTTGTATAGGGTAAGTCTAAACAAACCACAGCACCTTGTATAGGGTAAGTCCAAACAAACAACAGCACCTTGTATAGGGTAAGTCCAAACAAACCACAGCACCTTGTATAGGGTAAATCTAAGCAAACCACACCACCTTGTATAGGGTAAGTCTAAACAAACCACACCACCTTGTATAGGGTAAGTCTAAACAAACCACACCACCTTGTATAGGGTAAGTCTAAACAAACCACACCACCTTGTATAGGGTAAGTCTAAACAAACCACAGCACCTTGTATAGGGTAAGTCCAAACAAACCACACCACCTTGTATAGGGTAAGTCTAAACAAACCACACCACCTTGTATAGGGTAAGTCTAAACAAACCACACCACCTTGTATAGGGTAAGTCCAAACAAACCACACCACCTTGTATAGGGTCAGTCTAAACAAACCAAAACACCTTGTATAGGGTAAGTCCAAACAAACCAAAACACCTTGTATAGGGTAAGTCTAAACAAACCACAGCACCTTGTGTAGGGTAAGTCCAAACAAACCACACCACCTTGTATAGGGTAAGTCTAAACAAACCACCTTGTAGAGGGTAAGTCTAAACAAACCACACCACCTTGTATAGGGTAAGTCTAAACAAACCACAGCACCTTGTATAGGGTAAGTCTAAACAAACCACAGCACCTTGTATAGGGTAAGTCTAAACAAACCAAAACACCTTGTATAGGGTAAGTCTAAACAAACCAAAACACCTTGTATAGGGTAAGTCTAAACAAACCACAGCACCTTGTATAGGGTAGGTCTAAACAAACCACAGCACCTTGTATAGGGTAAGTCTAAACAAAATACAGCACCTTGTATAGGGTAAGTCTAAACAAACCAGGGTTTGTTTAGACTTACCCTATACAAGGTGTTTTGGTTTGTCCCGACACCATAGAGCCTATGGTAAACATGTTATAAATATTATAAATTAGTCTTAACACCGAAATGCCTCCAAGGCATCTTTAGGCCTTGACGTCTAGTTTCAAAAGATTCCCCTCATATACCCCTGTGATGTGTATAAGTTTCGTTGCACCTGAATCGCCGGTCTGCGTGTGGCGGCCATTTTTAGGTTACCGGACCTATGGTCCGATAACCTATTGGCATGGCGTTGCGTCCGTCGTTCGTCGTCGTCGTCGTCCGTCGTCGTCGTCCACATTTTTATCTTTTTTGTTTACGGGCGAATTTTTCTTAAATTTTACACAAAAATACTTTAAAATAATTCAAGAAGGAGGTATTTTTTAGTTTTTTGATTTTCGCATTTTTTTGGCGGCCATTTTCGCGAAAAAATGCCTGATTTTGGACTTTGGCGGCCATTTTCTCAAAATCTGTTCAGTAACTTTTTTTCTTTTTGATACATAAGACTCCTCATATGTACTCCTATGATGTCTATAAATTTCGTTGCGCTTGAATCGCTCGAAGTGGGCCATTTTGGCCCAAACTCGGCCCAAATTGGACTTTCCCATGTTAAATTCTCCTATGCTTTATAATGGGACACATTATGCCTAATATCTCACTTGATATTGAGATTAGAGACTAGGAATCAATTGTGGACATATAGGAAATGATATATGCTGAATATTCTCGTGAACTTGAATTTGACCTCTGACCTCAGTTTCAAGGTCAGAGCACAAAATGGCTTATATCTCGCTTATTATCGACTCTACAGCTTAGGAATCAATTGTGGACATATAGGAAATAATATATGCTGAATATTCTCGTGACCTTGAATTTGACCTCTGACCTCATTTTCAAGGTCAGAGCACAAAATGGCTTATATCTCGCTTATTATCGACTCTACAGTTAAGGAATCAATTGTGGACATTTAGGAAATGATATAACTGAATATTCTGATGACCTTGAATTTGACCTTCGGCCTCATTTTCAAGGTCACAGGACACAATGGCTAATGTCTCACTTTTTATCGATTTTATAGCTTAGGAATCAATTGTGGACATATAGGAAATTATATATGCTGAATATTCTCGTGACCTTGAATTTGACTTCTGACCTCATTTTCAAGGTCAAGAGCACAAAATGGCTATTTTCTCGCTTCTTATTGACTTTACAGCTTAGGAATCAATTGTGAACATATAGGAAATGTTATATTCTGAATATTGTCATGACCTAGAATTTGACCTTTGACTGAAGTTTCAAGGTCACAGGACCATGAGGACAAAATGGCTAATATCTCGCTTCTTATCGACTTTACGGCTTAGGAATCAATCATGAACATATAGGAAATTATATATACAGATTATTCTCATGACCTTCAATTTGACCTTTGACCTAAATTTCAAGGGCACAGGACAAAATGACTAATATATCACTTATTATCAACTTTACAGCTTAGGAATCAATAGTGGTCAAACTCCAAATGATATATGCTGAATATTCTCGTGACCTCGACTTGATCAATGACCTTTTTTTCAAGTTTCCTTTGACTTGATTTTCAAGGTGACAGAACAAAATGGCTAATATATCACTTATTGACTTCATAGTGTGGGAATCAATGAAGGACATATAGGAAATGTTATACGCCAAATATTCTGATGACCTTCAATTTGACCTTTGCCTTCATTTTCAAGGCCACAGGACAAAATTACTAATATCTCTCGGTTTATTGAATTTACAGCATAGCAATCAACTGTGCACATGATATATGCTTAATATTATACATGCTGAATATTCTCTTGACCTTGAATTTAACCAGTGACCTGACTAACATCTAAAATATTAAACATATACACATGTATTGTCCGGTAACCTATCTTTGGCCCTTGGCCTAATTTTTTTTTTTTTTCTGCCGTTTTGGTTTCCGACCGATAACTTTAGTTTGTCTCGATGTATCTTCGCCAAATTTTCAGCATTGGTCAGACATATTATGTGGAAGAACCCTATTGTTTTTCAGCCAGATCCAAGGTCCGTGAGGATGAAATCAATGTCGTTTTTTGGACTTTGTTTCCGCACGATAACTCAAAAAGTTTGTAGGCAATGGCTAACTTTGCATGGAGGTTCATATATCAACAGGGAAGAACCCTATCGATTTTGGGATCAGTCCGTCAAACGACCTTTGACCTAGTGGTCGGAAGAGTTTTCGCCCAGTCATCCTTGAGGTTTCCTGCATATCTTGGAAACGGTGCGTCGTAGAGCGAAACGGACGTTATTTTCGGACTTGTCGCCTATAGACAAACATGTCTAAGGAGTATTAAGGATGACCTTTGACCTTGACCTTGAATTTTCCTGCCGAGTCAGCATTTTTCGTTTTCGTCGATATCTCCGTAACGGTGCGTCATAGAGCGAAACGAACGTTATTCTCGGACTCGTGGCACTAGACATACATGTCTAAGGGGTATTATGGATGAACTCTGACCTTGACCTAAAATTTTTTCGCAGAGTCGGCATTTTTCGTTTTCGCGATATCTCAGAAACGGTGCGTCGTACAGCGAAACGGATGTTATTTTTGGACTCGTCGCCCTAGACATACATGTCTAAGGGGTATTGAGGATGACCTTTGACCTTGACCTTGAATTTTTCCGCCGAGTCAGCATTCTTCGTTTTCATCGATATATCCGAAACGGTGCGTCGTAGAGCGAAATGAACGTTATTTTCGGACTCGTGGCACTAGACAAACATGTCTAAGGGGTATTATGGATGAACTTTGACCTTGACCTAAAATTTTTTCGCAGAGTCGGCATTTTTCGTTTTCGCGATATCTCAGAAACGGTGCGTCGTACAGCGAAACGGATGTTATTTTCGGACTCGTCGCCCTAGACATACATGTCTTAGGGGTATTGAGGATGACCTTTGACCTTGACTTTGAATTTTTCTACCGAGTCAGCATTCTTCGTTTTCATCGATATATCCGAAACGGTGCGTCGTAGAGCGAAATGAACGTTATTTTCGGACTCGTGGCACTAGACAAACATGTCTAAGGGGTATTATGGATGAACTTTGACCTTGACCTAAAATTTGTTCGCCGAGTCGGCATTTTTCGTTTTCGTCGATATCTCGGAAACGGTGCCTCGTACAGTGAAACGGACATTATTTTCGGACTCATGGCACTAGACAAACATGTCTAAGGGGTATTAAGGATGACCTTTGACCTTGACCTTGAATTTTTCCGCCGAGTCGGCATTTTTCGTTTTCGTCAATATCTCGGAAATGGTGCGTCGTAGAGCGAAACGGACATTTATTTTCGGACTCGTGGCACTAGACAAATATGTCTAAGGGGTATTATGGATGAACTTTGATCTTGACCTTGAATTTTTCTGCCGAGTCAGCATTTTTCGTTTTCGTCTATATCTCGGAAACGGTGCGTCGTAGAGCGAAACGGATGTTATTTTCGCACTCGTGGCACTAGACAAACATGTCTAAGGGGTACCATGGATGAACTTTGAACTTGACCTAAAAAATTTTCGCTGAGTCGGCATTTTTCGTGTTCGTCAATATCTCGGAAATGGTGCGTCGTAGAGCAAAACGGACGTTATTTTCAAACTCGTGGCACTAGACAAACATGTCTAAGGGGTAATATGGATGAACTTTGACCTTGACCTTGAATTTTTTCGCTGATTCGGCATTTTTCGTTTTCGTCGATATCTTGGAAACGGTGTGTCGTAGAACGAAACGGACGTTATTTTCGGACTCGTTGCCCTAGACAAACATGTCTGATGGGTATTAAGGATGAACTTTGACCTTGACCTTGAATTTTTCTGCCAAGTCTGCTTTTTCCGTTTTCGTCGATATCTTTGAAACAGTGTGTCGTAGAGCCTATGGTAAACATGTTATAAATATTATAAATTAGTCTTAACACCGAAATGCCTCCAAGGCATCTTTAGGCCTTGACGTCTAGTTTCAAAAGATTCCCCTCATATACCCCTGTGATGTGTATAAGTTTCGTTGCCCCTGAATCGCCGGTCTGCGTGTGGCGGCCATTTTTAGGTTACCGGACCTATGGTCCGATAACCTATTGGCATGGCGTTGCGTCCGGCGTCCGGTGTCGGCGTCGGCGTCGGCGTTCACATTTTTATCTTTTTTGTTTACGGACCAATCTTTTTGAAATTTTGCACAAAAATGCACAAAAATAATTCAAGAAGGAGGTATTTTTTAGTTTTTTGATTTTCACAATATTTTCAAAATGGCGGCCGTTTTCGTCGAAAATCGGCCAATTTTGGACTTTGGCGGCCATTTTCTCAAAATCTGTTCAGTAACTTTTTTTCTTTTTTTGCACAAGGATGCCTTATTATGCCCTTCATAATGTGTATTAGTTTCGTTGCCCTTGATTCGCTGGTCTGCGTGTGGCGGCCATTTTGAATTTGTCGTTTTCGTCAAAAATCGGTCAATTTTGGGCTTTGGCGGCCATTTTCTCAAAATCTGTTCAGTAACTTTTTAGGTTACCGGACCTATGGTCCGATAACCTATTGCCATTACGTTGCGTCCGTCGTCCGTCCGTCTGTCCGTAAACAATTTTATCTTTAAAGTTTACGATCAAATTTTTCTGAAATTTTGCACAAAAAATGCCTGAAAATATTTCGAGAGGGAGGTATTTTTTAGTTTTTTGATTTTCGCATTTTTTTCAAAATGGCGGTCGTTTTCGTCGAAAAATGGCCAATTTTGGACTTTGATGGTCGTTTTCTCAAAATCTGTTCAGTAACTTTTTTTCTTATTGATTCACAACACTTCTCATATGTACCCCTGTGACATGTATAAATTTCGTTGCCCTTGAATCGCTCGAAGTGGGCCATTTGGGCCCAAACTCGGCCCAAATGGGACTTTCCCATGTTAAATTCTTCTATGCTTTATAATGGGACACATTAAGCCTTATATCTCATTTAATCTTGATATTAGAGACTAGGAATCAATTGTGGACATATAGGAAATGATATATGCTGAATATCCTCACGACCTGAATTTGACCTCTGACCTCACTTTCAAGGTCAAGAGCACAAAATGGCTAATATCTTGCTTATTATCGACTTTACAGCTTAGGAATCAATTGTGAACATATAGGAAAGGATATATGCTGAATATTTTCGTGACATTGAATTTGACCTTTGACCTCATTTCCAAGGTCACAGGACAAAATTGCTAATATCTCGCTTATTATCGACTTTACAGCTTAGGAATCAATTGTGAACATATAGGAAATGATATATGCTGAATATTCTCGTGACCTTGAATTTGACCTTTGACCTCATTTTCAAGGTCACAGGACAAAATGGCCAATATCTTGCTTATTAGCGACTTTACAGCTTAGGAATCAATTGTGAACATATAGGAAATGATATATGCTGAAAATTCTCATGACCTTGAATTTGACCTTTGACCTCATTTCCAAGGTCACAGGACAAAATTGCTAATATCTCGCTTATTATTGACTTTACAGCTTAGGAATCAATTGTGAACATATAGGAAATGAGATATTCTGAATATTTTAATGATATTGAGTTTGACCTTTGTCCTAAATTTCAAGGTCAGTCATTTTATTTTCAAAGTCAGATTACAAAATGGCTTATATCTCGCTTATTATCAAATTTACAGCTTAGGGGTCCATAGTGAACATATAGGAAATGATGTATGCTGAATAGTTTGGTGATCTAGAATTTAACCTTTGATCCCATTTTCAAGGTTAGAGATGTGGCGATTTCAGTGGTCACCTTGAATTTGACCTTCAACTTTCTCGGCTTAACTCTGTATATTTCTCCGGTAACCTTTCTAGCCCATTGGGCTAATTTTTTTTTGCACAAGGATGCCTTATTATGTCCTCCATGATGTGTATAAGTTTCGTTGCCCTTGAATCGCCGGTCTGCGTGTGGCGGCCATTTTGAATTTGTCGTTTTCGTCAAAAATTGGCCAATTTTGGACTTTGGCGGCCATTTTCTCAAAATCTGTTCAGTAGCTTTTTGGGTTACCGGACCTATGGTCCGATAACCTATTGGCATGGCGTTGCGTGTGGCGTCCGGCGTCCGGCGTCGGCGTTCACATTTTTAGGTTACCGGACCTTTGGTCCGATAACCTATTGCCGTGGCGTTGCGTCCGTCGTCCGTCGTCGTCGTCCGTCGTCGTCCGTCTACATTTTTATCTTTAAAGTTTACGATCGAATCTTTCTGAAATTTTGCACAAAAATGCCTAAAAATATTTCGAGAGGGACGTATTTTTTAGTTTTTTGATTTTCGCAATTATTTCAAAAAGGTGGCCGTTTTCGTCGAAAAATGGCCAATTTTGGACTTTGGCTGTCGTTTTCTCAAAATCTGTTCAGTAACTTTTTTTCTTATTCATGCATAACACTCCTCATATGTACCTCTGTGACATGTATAAATTTCGTTGCCCTTGAATCCCTCGAAGTGGGCCATTTTGGGCCCAAACTCTGCCCAAATGGGACTTTCCCATGTTAAATTCTCCTATGCTTTATAATGGGACACATTAAGCCTAATATCTCACTTAATATTGAGATTAGAGACTAGGAATCAATTGTGGACATATAGGAAATGATATATGCTGAATATGTCGTGACCTTGAATTTGACCTTTGACCTCATTTTCAAGGTCACAGAACAAAATGGCTAATATCTCGCTTATTATCGACTTTACAGCTTAGGAATACATTGTGAACATATAGGAAATGATATATGCTGAATTTTCTCGTGACCTCGAATTTGACCTTGACCTCATTTCCAAGGTCACAGGACAAAATTGCTAATATCTTGCTTATTATCGACTTTACAGCTTAGGAATCAATTGTGAACATATAGGAAATGATATATGCTGAATATTTTTGTGACCTTGAATTTGACCTTTGACCTCATTTTCAAGGTCACAGGACAAAATGGCCAATATCTTGCTTATTAGTGACTTTACGCCTTATGAATCAATTGTGAACATATAGGAAATGATATATGCTGAATATTCTAGTGACCTTGAATTTGACTTTTGACCTCATTTTCAAGGTCAACAGGACAAAATGACTAATATCTTGCTTATTATCAACTTTACAGCTTAGGAATCAATTGTGAACATATAGGAAATTATATATTCTGAATATTCTCATGACCTTGAATTTGACCTTTGACCTAAATTTCAAGGCCAGTCATTTTATTTTCAAGGTCAGAATACAAAATGGTTTATATCTATCTTATTATCAAATTCACAGCTGAGGGTTCCATAGTGAACATATAGGAAATGATGTATGCTGAATATTTTGGTAATCTAGAATTTGACCTGTGATCCAATTTTCAAGGTCAGAACAAAATGGCTAATATGTCGCTTATTATCATCTTTACAGCTTAGGAATCAATTGCAAATATAGAGGAATGATATATACTGAATCTTTTCATGAACTTGAACTTTGACCTCATTTTCTAGGTCACATCACCGATCACAGAATGGCTAATATCTCACTTATTATCGATTTTACAGCTGAGGAATTTATTGTGGACATACTAGAAGTGATATATTTGTTGAAAAATTATTTTCAAGGTCACTGGACAGAAGGCTAATATCTACACAAAAATAATTCGAGAAGGAGGTATTTTTTAGTTTTTTGATTTTCGCAATATTTTCAAAATTGCGGTCGTTTTCGTCGAAAATCGGCCAATTTTGGACTTTGGCGGCCATTTTCTCAAAATCTGTCCCGTAACTTTTTTTCTTTTTTTGCACAAGGATGCCTTATTATGTCCTTCATAATGTGTATAAGTTTCGTTGCCCTTGAATCGCTGGTCTGCGTGTGGCGGCCATTTTGAAATTTTCGATGGGTCGGTGAAATTGCGTTACTATCCATTTTGGGCCATTTCTAGGCAAAAAAAAAAAATTTTTTTTTTTTGCCCCTTTGAAAAAATTTTCGGACTTAGAAAATTTTCGCCAATTTTTTTCTTCATAATGGGGGCTGCTGTCTGAGTTCACCCAGAACGCTTGAAGATAGAGCTTAGATAATGGCACTTTCAAATGGGAAGTCATATATGGTGATTTGTGTGTTGACCTTGAATTTGACCTTCGATGACCTTGAAAGGTCAAAATGGCCATTCCAATATGGCCTAAATCCACAAAACGCTTGATCATAGAGCTTAGGTTTGTATTATGAGCATATAGGAAGTCATATATGGCGCAACTTTTGGTGACCTTGAATTTGACCTTTGATGAACATGAAAGGTCAAAACTGCCATTCCAAAATGGCCTGAAATCCACAAATTGGCCTCTGGAGTGAAAACGCTTGATCATAGAGCTTAGGTTTGTATTATGAGCATATAGGAAGTCATATATGGCGCAACTATTGGTGACCTTGAATTTGACCTTTGATGACCTTGAAAGGTCAAAGCGGCCATTCCAAAATGGCCTGAAATCCACAAATTGGCCTCTGGAGTGAAAACGCTTGATCATAGAGCTTAGGTTTGTATTATGAGCATATAGGAAGTCATATATGGCGCAACTATTGGTGACCTTGAAATCGACCTTTGAAGACCTTGAAAGGTCAAATCGGCCATTCCAAAATGGCCTGAAATCCACAAATTGGCCTCTGGAGTGAAAACGCTTGATCATAGAGCTTAAGTTTGTATTATGAGCATATAGGAAGTCATATACGGCACAACTTTTGGTGACCTTGAACTTGACCTCAGATGACCTTGAGTGCTAAATCTCAAGGTCACATGTGAAAATTGTCCGGTAACCTATTTCAGCCCTTGGGCTAATTTCATGGGTTGTCGACGAGTTTCGAATGGGACTTTCCCATGTTAAAGTCTCCTATGCTTTATAATGGGACACATTATGCCTAATATCTCACCTAATATTGAGATTAGAGACTAGGAATCAATTGTGGACATATAGGAAATGATATATGCTGAATATTGTCGTGACCTTGAATTTGATCTTTGACATCATTTTCAAGGTCAAGAGCACAAAATGGCTAATATCTCGCTTAGTATCGACTTTATAGCTTAGGAATCAAATATGAACCTTTAGGAAATGTTATATTCTGAATATTGTCATGACCTTGAATTTGACCCTTGTTCTGATTTTCAAGGTCAGAGCACAAAATGGCTAATATGATGTGTATAAGTTTCGTTGCCCCTGAATCGCCGGTCTGCGTGTGGCGGCCATTTTCATGGGTTGTCGACGAGTCCCGAAAGGGACTTTCCCATGTTAAATTCTCCTATGCTTTATAATGGGACACATTATGCCTAATATCTCACCTAATATTGAGATTAGATATTAGGAATCAATTGTGGACATATAGGAAATGATATATGCTGAATATTCTCGTGACCTTGAATTTGACCTCTGACCTCATTTTCAAGATCAGAGAACAAAATGGCTTATATCTCGCTTATTATCAACTTTACAGCTTAGGAATCAATTGTGGAGATATAGGAAATGATGTATGCTGAATATTCTGATGACCTTGAATTTGACCTTTGACCTCATTTTCAAGGTCACAGGACAAAATGGCTAATATCTCGCTTGTTTTCGACTTTACAGTTCAGGAATCAGTTATGAACATATAGGAAATGATATATGCAGATTATTGTCATGACCTTGATTTGACCTTTGACTTCATTTTCAAGGTCACAGGACAAAATGGCTAATATCTCACTTATTATCGATTTTACAGCTTAGGAACCAATTGTGGACATATAGGAAATGATATATTCTGAATATTGTCATGACCTTGAATTTGACCTCTGACCTCATTTTCAAGGTCAAGAGCACAAAATGGCTAAATGGCAAAATGACCTTGAATTTGACCTTTGACCTCATTTTCAAGGTCACAGGACGAAATGGTTAATATCTCACTTATTATCGATTTTACAGCTTAGGAATCAATTGTGGACATATAGGAAATGATATATGCTGAATATTCTCGTGACCTTGAATTTGACCTCCGACCTCATTTCCAAGGTCCAAGGACAAACTGGCTCTTATTTTGCTCCTCTATTGACTGCATAGCTTGGGAATCAATTGTGGACATATAGAACATGATATACACTGAATATTTTGATGACCTTGAATTTGACCTCTGCCTTCATTTTCAAGGCCACAACACAAAATTGCTAATATCTCTCTGATTATTGAATTTACAGCTTAGCAATCACTTGTGGACATGATATATGCGTAATATGATATATGCTGAATATTCTCTTCACCTTGAATTTAACCAGTGACCTGGCTAACATCTAAAATATTAAACATTGTTCGGTAACCTATCTTTGGCCCTTGGCCTAATTTTTTGACGAGTCGGCAAAAAAAATTTTTTTTTGTCCCAAATCAAGTCACTATTCGTTTTGAGCCATTTCCAGCAAAAAAAAATTTCACCCAATTTTTCCTTCATAATGGGAGATATGCAGAGTAATCTCATAGAACACTTCAAGATAGAGCCTAAGTATTGGCACATTCAAATGGGAAATTATATATTGCGGTTTGAGTGGTGACCTTGAATTTGACCTTCAATGACCTTGAAAGGTCAAACAAAACGACTTTTTTTGTCGAAAAAACGATGAATTTTGCTTTTGGTGGTCATTTTATCGAAATCTATTCAGACAGTTGTCCTCAAAATCATGTATAAGATTATTTTCCTTATGTACATTTGTGATGTGTATAAGTTTTGTTGCCTTTGAATCGACTATCTGTGAAAATTTTTCATTAGCAAAAAAAATCTTTCAAGATGTAAATTGATTTCGTATTATAGTTCATACAGAAAATGTGTTTCTATCAACATTTACGAAGATGTTTTAACATATTGATTTTAACATCAGTGTAACAATTTATATGTATTCAGTATTCTATGCAATTCACATGATTGCTGGTAAGCTACAGCACCCTTGGTGCTATGTTTACATGTTAAGTCTATTATTGACCAAAATGAAAATAGTTAAGACAAGAAATATTTATTATTGGGCTCAACAAAGTGAAGGCTTTGTCCAGTAGAGATTTTATGGCTGTGACCAAATAAGTTAACATTATTTCTTGCTAGTTAAGTCTATTACTGAACACAATAGCTTTTCATGAAAACATTGATCAACTTTTACTTTGAATTTCAACTTGAGACCATGTTTGGCACAGATTATGAGTCAAAATATAACTTATGGTGAAAAATTCGATCTGGCTCCAATTTCTTCATCTTGAAATGCAGTTTTGATCAACTTTTACTTTGAATTTCAACTTGAAAGCATGTTTGGCACATATTATAAGTCGAAATATAACTTATGGTGAAAAGTTCGATCTGGCTCCAATTTCGTCATCTTGAAATGCAGTTTTGGTCAATTTTTAGTTTGAATTTTAACTTGAAACCAAGTTTGGCACATATTATGAGTTAAAATATAACTTATGATGGAAAGTTCGATCTGGCTCCAATTTCTTCATCTTGAAATGCAGTTTTGGTAAACTTTTAGCTTGAATTTCAACACGAAACCAAGTTTGACACATATTATGAGTTAAAATATAACTTATGACGAAAAGTTCGATCTGGCTCCAATTTCATCATCTTGAAATGCAGTTTTGGTCAACTTTTACATTGAATTTCAACTTAATACCAAGTTTGGCACATATTATGAGTCGAAATATAACTTATGGTGAGAAGTTCGATCTGGCTCCAATTTCGTCATCTTGAAATGCAGTTTTGGTCAACTTTTAGTTTGAATTTCAACTTGGAACCAAGTTTGTAAAATATTCTGAGTTGAAATATAAATAGGTGAAAATTTCAGTGGTGATTTTGAATTCGACCTTCAATAACCTCGGAAGATCAGTGCAGCAATTTTGGTGGGGAAAAGAAAACAGTTGTGACTTGAGATTTAACATTTCTCTGGTAATCTTTTTTAGCCCTTGCTCTAGTTTTTCACACTTGACAGTGATATATTTGGGGTAAAAGAGATGATAGGGCTACGGGGGATACACCCAAGCGGTCGTAGGCAACCGGAAGCATCTAGTTTGTGAATTGTTTCAGTGGCCTTTCACCCAAAATAAATACACCAAGCCAATATTGTATATAACAGTCACTCCAATGAGTACTACATGCAACAGTATTTTTTTTAGCTGGGCATATTACGTATTTTAAATCTGACAAATTTGACGTGGGTTTGATGTGTCGAGAATAAAAATGTCATATTTCGAGTTATCACCCACGAAAAGGATGGCTGCCCCATTTCATAGCTTGACGGTATTGACAGTGTTATGTTCTCACAAAACCTATATAGCATGTGATGTATAACCTCACTCTAATTTGTGGCTATATATTACATCTGCGGATTCCATGCTTATTTAAGAGCAATATAGTGCCAATAAACTCTATCAATGCAACAATAATTAATGATAGAATCGACTAACCTAGACATATAGTCTGAATGCATGTCTTGCCTGTGAATCAGCATTCATAAACTGCTCAATATATATATATTAAATCACAGCGCATGCATTTGGCAGCGTCTTCTACAAGTATAACCTTCAAGGTTCGCCTATAAATTTTTTCCTCCAAGTAGTAGTTCTTTTTCCACACATCAACAGATAGTTCGTGCACACACTTGCGAAAAGAACAAATTAAAAAGTAATGAAGTGAGAGGAACAACGTAACCACACTAGGTTGTCTTCCCGTTGCCCCCATTTGAATACATAAAAAACTAAGCTCAAAGGAAACAAATATAATAATTACAGTGAAGTGATTGCCATAAATGCCAAATATCCTATTTCTCCTGGCCCGGTAGTTGCAAGCAACTTCCGACAAAATCATTTGCGATAGGCCTACCAGTGAGTGTTATATCATGTATATAGCAGCACTGATCGCTTTTGGCCACATTTTAGGTTACCGGACCTATGGTCCGCTAACCTATTGGCATGGCGTTGCGTCCGTCGTCGTCGTCCGTCGTCGTCCGACGTTCACATTTTTATCTTTTTTGTTTACGGTTGAATCTTTCTGAAATTTTGCACAAAAATGCTTAAAAATAATTCAAGAAGGACGTATTTTTTATTTTTTTTATTTTCGCAATATTTTCAAAATGGCGGCCGTTTTCGTTGAAAATCGGCCAATTTTGGACTTTGGCGGCCATTTTCTCAAAATCTGTTCAGTAACTTTTTTTCTTTTTTTGCACAAGGATGCCTTATTATGTCCTTCATAATGTGTATAAATTTCGTTGCCCTTGAATCGCTCGAAGTGGGCCATTTTGGCCCCAAACTCGGCCCAAATGGGACTTTCCCATGTTAAATTCTCCTATGCTTTATAATGGGGCACATTAAAGCCCAATATCTCACTTAATATTGAGATTAGAGACTAGGAATCAATTGTGGACATATAGGAAATGATATATGCTGAATATTGTCGTGACCTTGAATTTGACCTCTGACCTTGGTTTCAAGGTCATAGCGGCCGTTTTCGTCGAAAAATGGCCAATTTTGGACTTTGACGGTCGTTTTCTCAAAATCTGTTCAGTAACTTTTTAGGTTACCGGACCTTTGGTATAAATTTCGGTTTCAAGGTCAGAGCGGCCATTTTCGTGAAAAAATGGCCAATTTTGGACTTTGACGGTCGTTTCCTCAAAATCTGTTTAGTAACTTTTGTTTCTTATTGATGCATAACACTCCTCATATGTACCCCTCTGACATGTATAAATTTCGTTGCTTTTGAATCACTCGGAAAGGGCCATTTTGGGCCCAAACACGGCCCAAATGGGACTTTGCCATGTTAAATTCTCCTATGCTTTATAACGGGACACATTAAGCCTAATATAATATCTCACTTAATATTGAGGTTAGAGACTAGGAATCAATTGTGGACATATAGGAAATGATATATGCCGAATATTCTTGTGACCTTGAAGTTGACCTCTGACCTCGGTTTCAAGGTCAGAGCACAAAATGGCTAATATCTCGTTCATTATCGACTTTACAGCTTAGGAATCAATTGTGGACATAAAGGAAATGATATATGCTGAATATTCTGATAACCTTGAATTTGACCTTTGACCTCATTTTCAAGGTCACAGGACAAAATGGCTAATATCTCACTTATTATCGATTTTACAGCTTAGGGATTAATTGTGGACATATAGGAAATGATATATGCTGAATATTCTCGTGACCTCGAATTTGACCTCTGACCTCAGTTTCAAGGTCAGAGCACAAAATGGCTAATATCTCGCGTATTGTCGACTTCACAGCTTAGGAATCAATTGTGGACATATAGGAAATGATTTATGCCGAATATTCTGATAACCTTGAATTTGACCTTTGACCTCATTTTCAAGGACACAAGAGAAAATGGCTAATATCTCACTTATTATCGATTTTACAGCTTAGGGCTCAATTGTGGGCATATAGGAAATGATATATGCTGAATATTCTTGTGACCTTGAATTTGACCTCTGATCTCGGTTTCAAGGTCAGAGTACAAAACGTCTAATATCGCGCTTATTATCGACTTTACAGCTTAGGAATCAATTGTGGACATATAGGAAATGATAAATGCCAAATATTCTGATGGCGTTGATTTTGACCTTTGACCTCATTTTCAAGGTCACAGGACAAAATGGCTAATATCTCACTTATTATCGATTTACTAGCTAAGGGATCAATTGTGGACATATAGGATATGATATATGCTGAATATAATCATGACCTTGAATTTTACCTCTGACCTCATTTTCAGGATCACCGGACAAAATGGCTATTATCTCGCTTATTATAAATTTTACAGCTTAGGAATCAATTATGAACATATAGGAATAGATATGTTGAATATTGCTATGACCTTGAATTTGACCTTTGACCTCATTTTCAAGGTCAGAGAAAGAAATGGCTAATATCTCGCTTTTTATCGACGTTACAGCTTAGCAATCAATTGTGGACATATAGAAAATGATATATTCTGAACATTGTCATGACCTTGAACTTCACCTTTGACCTAATTTTCAATGTCACAGGACAAAATGGGTATTAGCTTGCTTATTATCGACTTTAGAGCTTAGGAATTAATTATGAACGTATAGGAAATGATATAAGCTGAATATTGCTATGACCTTGAATTCGACCTTTGACCTCATTTTCAAGGTCACAGGACATAATGGCTAATCTCGCTTATAATCTCGCTTATTATTGACTTTACTGCTTAAGAATCAGTTGTGGACATACTAGAAATAACATATGTCGAATATTATCATGTCTTTGAATTGACCAATGACCTTATTTTCAAGGTCACAGGACAAACTACTAATATCTAAAATATGTTTTGTCCGGTAACCTTTCTTAGCCCTTGGGCTAATTTTTTTCTTATTGATGAAAAACACTCCTCATATGTACCCCTGTGACATGTATAAATTTCGTTGCCCTTGAATCGCTTGAAGTGGGCCATTTTGGGCCCAAACTCGGCCCAAATGTGGCTTTCCCATGTTAAATTTCCTATGGTTTATAATGGGACACATTAAGCCTAATATCTCACTTAATATTGACATTAGAGACTAGGAATGAATTGTGGACATATAGAAAATGATATACGCTGAATATTTTCGTGACCTTGAATTTGACCTTTGACCTCATTTTCAAGGTCACAGCACAAAATGGCTAATATCTCGCTTATTATCGACTTTACAGCTTAGGAATCAATTGTGAACATATAGGAAATGATATATGCTGAATATTCTCGTGACCTTGAATTTGACCTTTGACCTCATTTTCAAGGTCACATGACAAAATGGCTAATATCTCGCTTATTATCGACTTTACAGTTTAGGAATCAATTGTGAACATATAGGAAATGATATGTGCTGAATATCCTTGTGACCTTGAATTTGACCTGTGACCTCATTTCCAAGGTCACAGGACAAAATTGCCAATGTCTCGCTTATTATCGACTTTACAGCTTAGAAATCAATTGTGAACAAATAGGAAATGATATATGCTGAATATTCTCGTGACCTTGAATTTGACCTTTGACCTCATTTTCAAGTTCACAGGACAAAATGGCCAATATCTTGCTTATTAGCAACTTTACAGCTTAGGAATCAATTGTGAACATATAGGAAATGATATATGTTGAAAATTCTCGTGACCTTGAATTTGACCTTTGACCTCATTTTCAAGGTCACAGGACAAAATGGCCAATATCTTGCTTATTAGCGACTTTGCAGCTTAGGAATCAATTGTGAACATATAGGAAATGATATATGCTGAATATTCTCGTGACCTTGAATTTGACCTTTGACCTCATTTTCAAGGTCACATGACAAAATGGCTAATATCTCGCTTATTATCGACTTTACAGTTTAGGAATCAATAGTGAACATATAGGAAATTATATATGCTGAATATTTTTGTGACCTTGAATTTGACCTTTGACCTCATTTCCAAGGTCACAGGACAAAATTGCTAATATCTCGCTTATTATCGACTTTACAGCTTAGGAATCAATTGTGAACATATAGGAAATGATATATGCTGAATATTCTCGTGACCTTGAATTTGACCTTTGACCTCATTTTCAAGGTCACAGCACAAAATGGCTAATATCTCGCTTATTATCGACTTTACAGTTTAGGAATCAATTGTGAACATATAGGAAATGATATGTGCTGAATATCTTTGTGACCTTGAATTTGACCTGTGACCTCATTTCCAAGGTCACAGGACAAAATTGCTAATATCTCGCTTATTATCGACTTTACAGCTTAGAAATCAATTGTGAACATATAGGAAATGATATATGCTGAATATTCTCGTGACCTTGAATTTGACCTTTGACCTCATTTTCAAGTTCACAGGACAAAATGTCCAATATCTTGCTTATTAGCAACTTTACAGCTTAGGAATCAATTGTGAACATATAGGAAATGATATATGCTGAATATTCTCGTGACCTTGAATTTGACCTTTGACCTCATTTTCAAGGTCACAGGACAAAGTGGCCAATATCTTGCTTATTAGCGACTTTACAGCTTAGGAATCAATTGTGAACATATAGGAAATGATATATGCTGAATATTCTAGTGACCTTGAATTTGACTTTTGACCTCATTTTCAAGGTCAACAGGACAAAATGGCTAATATCTTGCTTATTAGCGACTTTACAGCTTAGGAATCAATTGTGAACATATAGGAAAGGATATATGCTGAAAATTCTCATGACCTTGAATTTGACCTTTGACCTCATTTTCAAGTTCACATGACAAAATGGCTAATATCTCGCTTATTATCGACTTTACAGCTTAGGAATCAATTGTGAACATATAGAAAATGATATATGCTGAATATTCTCATGACCTTGAATTTGACCTTTGACCTCATTTCCAAGGTCACAGGACAAAATTGCTAATATCTCGCTTATCATCGACTTTACAGCTTAGGAATCAATTTTGAACATATAGGAAATGATATATGCTGAATATTCTCGTGACCTTGAATTTGACCTTTGACCTCATTTCCAAGGTCACAGGACAAAGTTGCTAATATCTCGCTTATTATCGACTTTACAGCTTAGGAATCAATTGTGAACATATAGGAAATGATATATGCTGAATATTCTTGTGATCTTGAATTTGACCTTTGACCTCATTTTCAAGGTCACAGGGCAAAATGGCCAATATCTTGCTTCTTAGCGACTTTACGGCTTAGGAATCAATTGTGAACATATAGGAAATGATATATGCTGAATATTCTAGTGAACTTGAATTTGACTTTTGACCTCATTTTCAAGGTCAACAGGACAAAATGGCCAATATCTTGCTTATTTGTGACTTTACAGCTTAGGAATCAATTGTGAACATATAGGAAATGATGTATGCTGAATATTCTAGTGACCATGAATTTGATTTTTGACCTCATTTTCAAGGTCAACAGGACAAAATGGCTAATATCTCGCTTATTATCGACTTTACAGCTTAGGAATCAATTGTGAACATATAGAAAATGAGATATTCTGAATATTTTAATGATATTGAGTTTGACCTTTGACCTAAATTTCAAGGTCAGTCATTTTATTTTCAAAGTCAGATTACGAAATGGCTTATATCTCGCTTAATATCAAATTTACAGCTTAGGGGTCCATAGTGAACATATAGGAAATGATGTATGCTGAATAGTTCGGTGATCTAGAATTTAACCTTTGATCCCATTTTCAAGGTTAGAGATATGGCGATTTCAGTGGTCACCTTGAATTTGACCTTCAACTTTCTCGGCTTAACTCTGTATATTTCTCCGGTAACCTTTCTAGCCCATTGGGCTAATTTTTTATGTTTACGATGGGCTTAGTGGGTCATTTCCGCATTTTGCAATCGTCGATACTCTGGAGCCAAATCGGGGCCGCTGATGTACTTGAAACATGTATATACACATTTTCTCGACTGACCTGTCCACTAACGCGTCATTTGCTAGTTTTTTTCCTTGAATTCAACCGTTGCCCATCCAGGTCCGTTTGTAATTTGCCTTTGGCTGGATGAGAGTGCTCTGCTACTCGAGTATTGTAAGGCGATTTGAATAATTTACTGAATTATTCGTTTATACTCGGGCAGTGGCGTTCTCTTCACCATTGGATCAACAACAATAAATTGTGATTTGTCAACTACGAATTATAGACATCATAATTCACTCCGAAAGTTACAGGGTATAGGTTTAATTTTTAAAGAAACAATTCTTGTTAGGATGGAGCATTTATTTTCACATAAGCTCGAGGGAGTGTGTGAGTGCATGCGCTGAGTACTGATAGCCCCCGCCAAGTGACAGTTTAGAATTTGATAAGCACATTCATTGGAGAAACCTTTGCATTGCCAGGACGAAAACTCCACCTACTATGTGCCGGTGACGGGGTTTGAACCCACGTCACCTACCGCCTCTGAGCTTCCTTGCTTCAAGAGTTATCAGTCCTATCCACCCAGCCACAGGGGCGGTTACTGTGGTTAATAAAACTGATGACCTGGTGACAACCGTTACTATGCTTACACTCTGTTTGCAGGACGCTGTCGGACTCGTGGAGTCTAGTTGGGGTGGAGATGGAGTCGGAAGGTGAACTACACAAGTAAGTCGAACAGTCAGGCAACGCATAATACAACAACAAGTATTGTGACAAACTGACAGATTATACAAGTACAGTGTAAATAAGTCAGCAAGCAATTACATTCCATTCTGCCGCCGGGCCCCCTGTTTCTGCTTCAGACAGCTAGCTCAGGCTTTCACCGAGGACTTGAGCAAACCAATCAGGAACCTGGCTGAGCAACAGACAAAGTCACGCAAACCTGTACGTATATATTGTCCCTTGGTACGTGGTTGGGGATCCAACCTGCGGTTGTCTTCTTTTTCAAAGTCTGTCCTTCCATGTCAGATTCTGCAAGTATGACTACAGTTTATCTGATTTGCACGATATATTGACTTTCAGATTGAGATCCGAGTGGAAAAAGCGCAGAAAAATCTCACAGACAAGAGACTTGAGGAATCCAAGGTTAAATGCCCATTGAGATATCAGCCTTTTATTTCACATCGCTACAGAGCAGATTGAGAATAATTTTGTTGTTCTGTTGTAGTGTACAAGTAACTTTTTATGTTGCAGTGTAAGAAGAACTGTTTTAGCACAGCCAAAGAACGGGAGAAATTGTACGAACAGTTGGCTGCATCTCGCAGTGGCAAAGGCAAAAACATCACTGACAAAGACATCGGCAAGGTCAGAGTCACCCTTGGTGGAAAATATATTGAATGTGAAGTTAATTAACTAAAAGGTAGAGTGAGGTGTTTCAGCGATAAAGACTATTCACAGATGGAAAAGAAGATTCGCAGTCTGGATGATTCTCTTCGTAAAATGGACAAGGAGTACATGGAATCCAGCGAGAAGGCAGAGTCATGTCGACAGGAATGGGAGCTCTGCGTCTACAGGGTGGGTAAAACTGTGTGTCTGCAGGGTGGGTCAAAACTGTGTGTCTGCAGGGTGGGTCATAACTGTGTGTCTGTCTGCAGGGTGGGTCAAACTGTGCGTCTGCAGGGTGGGTCAAAACTGTGTGTCTGCAGGGTGGGTCATAACTGTGTGTCTGTCTGCAGGGTGGGTCAAACTGTGCGTCTGCAGGGTGGGTCAAAACTGTGCGTCTGCAGGGTGGGTCAAAACTGTGTGTCTGCAGGGTGGGTCATAACTGTGTGTCTGTCTGCAGGGTGGGTCAAACTGTGCGTCTGCAGGGTGGATCAAAACTGTGTGTCTGCAGGGTGGGTAAAACTGTATGTCTGCAGGGTGGGACAAAACTGTGTGTCTGCAGGGTGGGTCATAACTGTGTGTCTGCAGGGTGGGTCAAAACTGTGTGTCTGCAGGGTGGGTCATAACTGTGTGTCTGCAGGGTGGGTCAAAACTGTGTGTCTGCAGGGTGGGTCATAACTGTGTGTCTACAGGGTGGGTAAAACTGTGTGTCTGCAGGGTGGGTAAAACTGTATGTCTGCAGGGTGGGTCAAAACTGTGTGTCTGCAAGGTGGGTCATAACTGTGTGTCTGCAGGGTGGGTCAAAACTGTGTGTCTGCAGGGTGGGTCATAACTGTGTGTCTACAGGGTGGGTAAAACTGTGTGTCTGCAGGGTGGGTAAAACTGTATGTCTGCAGGGTGGGTCATAACTGTGTGTCTGCAGGGTGGGTCAAAACTGTGTGTCTGCAGGGTGGGTCATAACTGTGTGTCTGCAGGGTGGGTCAAAACTGTGTGTCTGCAGGGTGGGTCATAACTGTGTGTCTGTCTGCAGGGTGGGTCAAACTGTGCGTCTGCAGGGTGGATCAAAACTGTGTGTCTGCAGGGTGGGTAAAACTGTGTGTTTGCAGGGTGGGTCAAAACTATGTGTCTGCAGCGTGGGTCAAAACTGTGTGTCTATAGGGTGGGTCAAAACTGTGTCTGCAGCATGGGTCAAAACTGTGTGTCTATAGGGTGGGTCAAAGCTGTGTGTCTATAGGGTGGGTCAAAACTGTGTGTCTGCAGGGTGGGTCAAAACTGTGTGTCTACAGGGTGGGTCAAAGCTGTGTGTCTATAGGGTGGGGCAAAACTGTGTGTCTGCAGGGTGGGTCAAAACTGTGTGTCTGCAGGGTGGGTCAAAACTGTGTGTCTGCAGGGTGGGTCAAAGCTGTGTGTCTATAGGGTGGGTCAAAACTGTGTGTCTGCAGGGTGGGTCAAAACTGTGTGTCTGCAGAGTGGGTCAAAACTGTGTGTCTGCAGGGTGGGTCAAAACTGTGTGTCTGCAGGGTGGGTCAAAACTGTGTGTCTGCAGGGTGGGTCAAAACTGTGTGTCTGCAGGGCGGGTCAAAACTGTGTGTCTCTAGGGTTTATCAAAACTGTGTGTCTGCAGGGTGGGTCGAAACTGTGTGTCTGCAGGGTGGATCAAAACTGTGTGTCTGCAGGATGGATCAAAACTGTGTGCCTGCAGGGTGGGTCAAAACTGTATGTCTGCAGGGTGGGTCAAAACTGTGTGTCTGCAGGGTGGGTCAAAACTGTGTGTCTGCAGGGTGGGTCAAAACTGTGTGTCTCTAGGGTGGATCAAAACTGTGTGTCTGCAGGGTGGATCAAAACTGTGTGTCTGCAGGGTGGATCAAAACTGTGTGTCTGCAGGGTGGGTCAAAACTGTGTGTCTGCAGGGTGGGTCAAAACTGTGTGTCTGCAGGGTGGGTCAAAACTGTGTGTCTGCAGGGTGGGTCAAAACTGTGCGTCTCTAAGGTGGATCAAAACTGTGTGTCTGCAGGGTGGGTCAAAACTGTGTGTCTGCAGGGTGGATCAAAACTGTCTGTCTGCAGGGTGGGTCAAAACTGTGTGTCTGCAGGGTGGGTCAAAACTGTGTGTCTATAGTGTGGGTCAAAACTGTGTGTCTGCAGGGTGGGTAAAAACTGTGTGTCTGCAGGGTGGGTTAAAACTGTGTGCCTGCAGGGTGGGTCAAAACTGTGTGTGTATAGGGTGGGTCAAAACTGTGTGCGTATAGGGTGGGTCAAAACTGTGTGTCTGCAGGGTGGGTCAAAACTGTTTGTCTATAGGGTGGGTCAAAACTGTGTGTCTGCAGGGTGGGTCAAAACTGTGTGTCTGCAGGGTGGGTCAAAGCTGTGTGTCTATAGGGTGGGTCAAAACTATGTGTCTGCAACGTGGGTCAAAGCTGTGTGTCTATAGGGTGGGTCAAAACTCTGTGTCTGCAGGGTGGGTCAAAGCTGTGTGTCTATAGGGTGGGTCAAAACTGTGTGTGCAGCGTGGGTCAAAACTGTGTGTCTATAGGGTGGGTCAAAGCTGTGTGTCTATAGGGTGGGTCAAAACTGTGTGTCTGCAGGGTGGGTCAAAACTGTGTGTCTGCAGGGTGGGTCATAACTGTGTGTCTGTCTGCAGGGTGGGTCAAAACTGTGTGTCTGCAGGGTGGATCAAAACTGTATGTCTGCAGGGTGGATCAAAACTGTGTGTCTGCAGGGTGGATCAAAACTGTGTGTCTGCAGGGTGGGTCAAAACTGTGTGTCTGCAGGGTGGGTCAAAACTGTGTGTCTGCAAGGTGGGTCAAAACTGTGTGTCTGCAGGGTGGGTCAAAACTGTGTGTCTGCAGGGTGGGTCAAAACTGTGTGTCTGCAGGGTGGGTCAAAACTGTGTGTCTGCAGGGTGGGTCAAAACTGTGTGTCTGCAGGGTTGGTCAAAACTGTGTGTCTACAGGGTGGGTCAAAACTGTGTGTCTGCTGGGTGGGTCAAAACTGTGTGTCTACAGGGTGGGTCAAAACTGTGTGTCTGCAGAGTGGGTCAAAACTGTGTGTCTGCAGGGTGGGTCAAAACTGTGTGTCTGCAGGGTGGGTCAAAACTGTGTGTCTGCAGGGTGGATCAAAACTGTGTGTCTGCAGGGTGGATCAAAACTGTGTGTCTGCAGGGTGGGTCAAAACTGTGTGTCTGCAGGGTGGATCAAAACTGTATGTCTGCAGGGTGGATCAAAACTGTGTGTCTGCAGGGTGGATCAAAACTGTGTGTCTGCAGGGTGGATCAAAACTGTATGTCTGCAGGGTGGATCAAAACTGTGTGTCTGCAGGGTGGATCAAAACTGTGTGTCTGCAGGGTGGGTCAAAACTGTATGTCTGCAGGGTGGATCAAAACTGTGTGTCTGCAGGGTGGATCAAAACTGTATGTCTGCAGGGTGGATCAAAACTGTGTGTCTGCAGGGTGGATCAAAACTGTGTGTCTGCAGGGTGGGTCAAAACTGTGTGTCTGCAGGGTGGGTCAAAACTGTGTGTCTGCAGGGTGGGTCAAAACTGTGTGTCTGCAGGGTGGGTCAAAACTGTGTGTCTGCAGGGTGGGTCAAAACTGTGTGTCTGCAGGGTGGGTCAAAACTGTGTGTCTGCAGGGTGGGTCAAAACTGTGTGTCTGCAGGGTGGGTCAAAACTGTGTGTCTGCAGGGTGGGTCAAAGCTGTGTGTCTATAGGGTGGGTCAAAACTATGTGTCTGCAGGGTGGGTCAAAGCTGTGTGTCTATAGGGTGGGTCAAAACTGTGTCTGCAGCGTGGGTCAAAACTGTGTGTCTATAGGGTGGGTCAAAGCTGTGTGTCTATAGGGTGGGTCAAAACTGTGCGTCTGCAGGGTGGGTCAAAACTGTGTGTCTACAGGGTGGGTCAAAGCTGTGTGTCTGCAGGGTGGGTCAAAACTGTGTGTCTGCAGGCTGGGTCAAAACTGTGTGTCTGCAGGCTGGGTCAAAGCTGTGTGTCTATAGGGTGGGTCAAAACTGTGTGTCTGCAGGGTGGGTCAAAACTGTGTGTCTGCAGGGTGGGTCAAAACTGTGTGTCTGCAGGGTGGGTCAAAACTGTGTGTCTGCAGGGTGGGTCATAACTGTGTGTCTGTCTGCAGGGTGGGTCATAACTGTGTGTCTGCAGGGTGGGTCATAACTGTGTGTCTGCAGGGTGGGTCAAAACTGTGTGTCTGCAGGGTGGGTCAAAACTGTGTGTCTGCAGGGTGGGTCAAAACTGTGTGTCTGCAGGGTGGGTCAAAACTGTGTGTCTGCAGGGTGGGTCAAAACTGTGTGTCTACAGGGTGGGTCAAAACTGTGTGTCTGCTGGGTGGGTCAAAACTGTGTGTCTCCAGGGTGGGTCAAAACTGTGTGTCTGCAGAGTGGGTCAAAACTGTGTGAATGCAGGGTGGGTCAAAACTGTGTGTCTGCAGGGTGGGTCAAAACTGTGTGTCTGCAGGGTGGTTCAAAACTGTGTGTCTGCAGGGTGGGTCAAAACTGTGTGTCTGCAGGGTGGATCAAAACTGTGTGTCTGCAGGGTGGATCAAAACTGTGTGTCTGCAGGGTGGATCAAAACTGTGTGTCTGCAGGGTGGGTCAAAACTGTGTGTCTGCAGGGTGGGTCAAAACTGTGTGTCTGCAGGGTGGGTCAAAACTGTGTGTCTGCAGGGTGGGTCAAAACTGTGTGTCTGCAGGGTGGGTCAAAACTGTGTGTCTGCAGGGTGGGTCAAAACTGTGTGTCTGCAGGGTGGGTCAAAACTGTGTGTCTGCAGGGTGGGTCAAAACTGTGTGTCTGCAGGGTGGGTCAAAGCTGTGTGTCTATAGGGTGGGTCAAAACTATGTGTCTGCAGGGTGGGACAAAGCTGTGTGTCTATACGGTGGGTCAAAACTATGTGTCTGCAGGGTGGGTCAAAGCTGTGTGTCTATAGGGTGGGTCAAAACTGTGTCTGCAGCGTGGGTCAAAACTGTGTGTCTATTGGGTGGGTCAAAGCTGTGTGTCTATAGGGTGGGTCAAAACTGTGCGTCTGCCGGGTGGGTCAAAACTGTGTGTCTACAGGGTGGGTCAAAGCTGTGTGTCTGCAGGGTGGGTCAAAAGTGTGTGTCTGCAGGGTGGGTCAAAACTGTGTGTCTGCAGGGTGGGTCAAAGCTGTGTGTCTATAGGGTGGGTCAAAACTGTGTGTCTGCAGGGTGGGTCAAAACTGTGTGTCTGCAGGGTGGGTCAAAACTGTGTGTCTGCAGGGTGGGTCAAAACTGTGTGTCTGCAGGGTGGGTCATAACTGTGTGTCTGTCTGCAGGGTGGGTCATAACTGTGTGTCTGCAGGGTGGGTCATAACTGTGTGTCTGCAGGGTGGGTCAAAACTGTGTGTCTGCAGGGTGGGTCAAAACTGTGTGTCTGCAGGATGGGTCAAAACTGTGTGTCTGCAGGGTGGGTCAAAACTGTGTGTCTGCAGGGTGGGTCAAAACTGTGTGTCTACAGGGTGGGTCAAAACTGTGTGTCTGCTGGGTGGGTCAAAACTGTGTGTCTACAGGGTGGGTCAAAACTGTGTGTCTGCAGAGTGGGTCAAAACTGTGTGAATGCAGGGTGGGTCAAAACTGTGTGTCTGCAGGGTGGGTCAAAACTGTGTGTCTGCAGGGTGGATCAAAACTGTGTGTCTGCAGGGTGGATCAAAACTGTGTGTCTGCAGGGTGGATCAAAACTGTGTGTCTGCAGGGTGGATCAAAACTGTGTGTCTGCAGGGTGGATCAAAACTGTGTGTCTGCAGGGTGGGTCAAAACTGTGTGTCTGCAGGGTGGGTCAAAACTGTGTGTCTGCAGGGTGGGTCAAAGCTGTGTGTCTATAGGGTGGGTCAAAACTGTGTCTGCAGCGTGGGTCAAAACTGTGTGTCTATAGGGTGGGTCAAAGCTGTGTGTCTAAAGGGTGGGTCAAAACTGTGCGTCTGCAGGGTGGGTCAAAACTGTGTGTCTACAGGGTGGGTCAAAGCTGTGTGTCTATAGGGTGGGGCAAAACTGTGTGTCTGCAGGGTGGGTCAAAACTGTGTGTCTGCAGGGTGGATCAAAACTGTGTGTCTGCAGGGTGGGTCAAAACTGTGTGTCTGCAGGGTGGATCAAAACTGTGTGTCTGCAGGGTGGATCAAAACTGTGTGTCGGCAGGGTGGATCAAAACTGTGTGTCTGCAGGGTGGGTCAAAACTGTGTGTCTGCAGGGTGGGTCAAAACTGTGTGTCTGCAGGGTGGGTCAAAACTGTGTGTCTGCAGGGTGGGTCAAAACTGTGTGTCTGCAGGGTGGGTCAAAACTGTGTGTCTGCAGGGTGGGTCAAAACTGTGTGTCTGCATGGTGGGTCAAAACTGTGTGTCTGCAGGGTGGGTCAAAACGTTGTGTCTGCAGGGTGGGTCAAAACCGTGTGTCTGCAGGGTGGGTCAAAACTGTGTGTCTGCAGGGTGGGTCAAAACTGTATGTCTGCAGGGTGGGTCAAAACTGTGTGTCTGCAGGGTGGGTCAAAACTGTGTGTCTACAGGGTGGGTTAAAACTGTGTGTCTGCTCAGTGGGTCAAAACTGTGTGTCTACAGGGTGGGTCAAAACTGTGTGTCTAGAGGGTGGGTTAAAACTGTGTGTCTACAGGGTGGGTCAAAACTGTGTGTCTGCAGGGTGGGTTAAAACTGTGTGTCTACAGGGTGGGTCAAAACTGTGTGTCTGCAGGGTGGGTTAAAACTGTGTGTCTGCAGGGTGGGTCAAAACTGTGTGTCTGCAGGGTGGGTCATAACTGTGTGTCTGCAGGGTGGGTCAAAGCTGTGTGTCTATAGGGTGGGTCATAACTGTGTGTCTGCAGGGCGGGTCAAAGCTGTGTGTCTGCAGGGTGGGTCAAAACTGTGTGTCTGCAGGGTGGGTAAAAACTGTGTGTCTGCAGGGTGGGTCAAAACTGTGTGTCTGCAGGGTGGGTCAAAACTGTGTGTCTGCAGGGTGGGTCAAAACTGTGTGTCTGCAGGGTGGGTCAAAACTGTGTGTCTGCAGGGTGGGTCAAAACCCTGTGTCTGCAGGGTGGGTCAAAACTGTGTGTCTGCAGGGTGGGTCAAAACTGTGTGTCTGCAGGGTGGGTCAAAACTGTGTGTCTACAGGGTGGGTTAAAACTGTGTGTCTTCTCAGTGGGTCAAAACTGTGTGTCTACAGGGTGGGTCAAAACTGTGTGTCTACAGGGTGGGTTAAAACTGTGTGTCTGCAGGGTGGGTCAAAACTGTGTGTCTGCAGGGTGGGTCAAAACTGTGTGTCTGCAGGGTGGGTCAAAACTGTGTGTCTGCAGGGTGGGTCAAAACTATGTGTCTGCAAGGTGGGACAAAGCTGTGTGTCTATACGGTGGGTCAAAACTGTGTGTCTGCAGGGTGGGTCAAAGCTGTGTGTCTATAGGGTGGGTCAAAACTATGTGTCTGCAAGGTGGGACAAAGCTGTGTGTCTATACGGTGGGTCAAAACTATGTGTCTGCAGGGTGGGTCAAAGCTGTGTGTCTATAGGGTGGGTCAAAACTGTGTCTGCAGCGTGGGTCAAAACTGTGTGTCTATAGGGTGGGTCAAAGCTGTGTGTCTAAAGGGTGGGTCAAAACTGTGCGTCTGCAGGGTGGGTCAAAACTGTGTGTCTACAGGGTGGGTCAAAGCTGTGTGTCTATAGGGTGGGGCAAAACTGTGTGTCTGCAGGGTGGGTCAAAACTGTGTGTCTGCAGGGTGGATCAAAACTGTGTGTCTGCAGGGTGGGTCAAAACTGTGTGTCTGCAGGGTGGATCAAAACTGTGTGTCTGCAGGGTGGATCAAAACTGTGTGTCGGCAGGGTGGATCAAAACTGTGTGTCTGCAGGGTGGGTCAAAACTGTGTGTCTGCAGGGTGGGTCAAAACTGTGTGTCTGCAGGGTGGGTCAAAACTGTGTGTCTGCAGGGTGGGTCAAAACTGTGTGTCTGCAGGGTGGGTCAAAACTGTGTGTCTGCAGGGTGGGTCAAAACTGTGTGTCTGCATGGTGGGTCAAAACTGTGTGTCTGCAGGGTGGGTCAAAACGTTGTGTCTGCAGGGTGGGTCAAAACCGTGTGTCTGCAGGGTGGGTCAAAACTGTGTGTCTGCAGGGTGGGTCAAAACTGTATGTCTGCAGGGTGGGTCAAAACTGTGTGTCTGCAGGGTGGGTCAAAACTGTGTGTCTACAGGGTGGGTTAAAACTGTGTGTCTGCTCAGTGGGTCAAAACTGTGTGTCTACAGGGTGGGTCAAAACTGTGTGTCTAGAGGGTGGGTTAAAACTGTGTGTCTACAGGGTGGGTCAAAACTGTGTGTCTGCAGGGTGGGTTAAAACTGTGTGTCTACAGGGTGGGTCAAAACTGTGTGTCTGCAGGGTGGGTTAAAACTGTGTGTCTGCAGGGTGGGTCAAAACTGTGTGTCTGCAGGGTGGGTCATAACTGTGTGTCTGCAGGGTGGGTCAAAGCTGTGTGTCTATAGGGTGGGTCATAACTGTGTGTCTGCAGGGCGGGTCAAAGCTGTGTGTCTGCAGGGTGGGTCAAAACTGTGTGTCTGCAGGGTGGGTAAAAACTGTGTGTCTGCAGGGTGGGTCAAAACTGTGTGTCTGCAGGGTGGGTCAAAACTGTGTGTCTGCAGGGTGGGTCAAAACTGTGTGTCTGCAGGGTGGGTCAAAACTGTGTGTCTGCAGGGTGGGTCAAAACCCTGTGTCTGCAGGGTGGGTCAAAACTGTGTGTCTGCAGGGTGGGTCAAAACTGTGTGTCTGCAGGGTGGGTCAAAACTGTGTGTCTACAGGGTGGGTTAAAACTGTGTGTCTTCTCAGTGGGTCAAAACTGTGTGTCTGCTGGGTGGGTCAAAACTGTGTGTCTGCAGGGTGGGTCAAAACTGTGTGTCTGCAGAGTGGGTCAAAAATGTGTGTCTGCAGGGTGGGTCAAAACTGTGTGTCTGCAGGGTGGGTCAAAACTGTGTGTCTGCAGGGTGGATCAAAACTGTGTGTCTGCAGGGTGGGTCAAAACTGTGTGTCTGCAGGGTGGATCAAAACTGTGTGTCTGCAGGGTGGATCAAAACTGTGTGTCTGCAGGGTGGATCAAAACTGTGTGTCTGCAGGGTGGGTCAAAACTGTGTGTCTGCAGGGTGGGTCAAAACTGTGTGTCTGCAGGGTGGGTCAAAACTGTGTGTCTGCAGGGTGGGTCAAAACTGTGTGTCTGCAGGGTGGGTCAAAACTGTGTGTCTGCAGGGTGGGTCAAAACTGTGTGTCTGCAGGGTGGGTCAAAACTGTGTGTCTGCAGGGTGGGTCAAAACCGTGTGTCTGCAGGGTGGGTCAAAACCGTGTGTCTGCAGGGTAGGTCAAAACTGTGTGTCTGCAGGGTGGGTCAAAACTGTGTGTCTGCAGGGTGGGTCAAAACTGTGTGTCTGCAGGGTGGGTCAAAACTGTGTGTCTACAGGGTGGGTTAAAACTGTGTGTCTGCTCAGTGGGTCAAAACTGTGTGTCTACAGGGTGGGTCAAAACTGTGTGTCTAGAGGGTGGGTTAAAACTGTGTGTCTACAGGGTGGGTCAAAACTGTGTGTCTGCAGGGTGGGTTAAAACTGTGTGTCTACAGGGTGGGTCAAAACTGTGTGTCTCTAGGGTGGATCAAAACTGTGTGTCTGCAGGGTGGGTCAAAACTGTGTGTCTGCAGGGTGGATCAAAACTGTGTGTCTGCAGGGTGGATCAAAACTGTGTGTCTGCAGGGTGGGTCAAAACTGTGTGTCTGCAGGGTGGGTCAAAACTGTGTGTCTGTGGGGTGGGTCAAAACTTTGTGTCTGCAGGGTGGGTCAAAACTGTGTGTCTGCAGGGTGGGTCAAAACTGTGTGCCTGCAGGGTGGGTCAAAACTGTGTGTCTGCAGGGTGGGTCAAAACTGTGTGTCTGCAGGGTGGGTCAAAACTGTGTGTCTGCAGGGTGGGTCAAAACTGTGTGTCTGCAGGGTGGGTCAAAACTGTGTGTCTCTAGGGTGGATCAAAACTGTGTGTCTGCAGGGTGGGTCAAAACTGTGTGTCTGCAGGGTGGATCAAAACTGTGTGTCTGCAGGGTGGATCGAAACTGTGTGTCTGCATGGTGGGTCAAAACTGTGTGTCTGCAGGGTGGGTCAAAACTGTGTGTCTGCAGGGTGGGTCAAAACTGTGTGTCTACAGGGTGGGTTAAAACTGTGTGTCTGCTCAGTGGGTCAAAACTGTGTGTCTACAGGGTGGGTCAAAACTGTGTGTCTAGAGGGTGGGTTAAAACTGTGTGTCTACAGGGTGGGTCAAAACTGTGTGTCTGCAGGGTGGGTTAAAACTGTGTGTCTACAGGGTGGGTCAAAACTGTGTGTCTCTAGGGTGGATCAAAACTGTGTGTCTGCAGGGTGGGTCAAAACTGTGTGTCTGCAGGGTGGATCAAAACTGTGTGTCTGCAGGGTGGATCAAAACTGTGTGTCTGCAGGGTGGGTCAAAACTGTGTGTCTGCAGGGTGGGTCAAAACTGTGTGTCTGTGGGGTGGGTCAAAACTGTGTGTCTGCAGGGTGGGTCAAAACTGTGTGTCTGCAGGGTGGGTCAAAACTGTGTGCCTGCAGGGTGGGTCAAAACTGTGTGTCTGCAGGGTGGGTCAAAACTGTGTGTCTGCAGGGTGGGTCAAAACTGTGTGTCTGCAGGGTGGGTCAAAACTGTGTGTCTGCAGGGTGGGTCAAAACTGTGTGTCTCTAGGGTGGATCAAAACTGTGTGTCTGCAGGGTGGGTCAAAACTGTGTGTCTGCAGGGTGGATCAAAACTGTGTGTCTGCAGGGTGGATCGAAACTGTGTGTCTGCATGGTGGGTCAAAACTGTGTGTCTGCAGGGTGGGTCAAAACTGTGTGTCTGCAGGGTGGGTCAAAACTGTGTGTCTGCAGGGTGGTTCAAAACTGTGTGTCTGCAGGGTGGGTCAAAACTGTGTGTCTGCAGGGTGGGTCAAAACTGTGTGTCTGCAGGGTGGGTCAAAACTGTGTGTCTGCAGGGTGGGTCAAAACTGTGTGTCTGCAGGGTGGGTCAAAACTGTGTGTCTGCAGGGTGGGTCAAAACTGTGTGTCTGCAGGGTGGGTCAAAACTGTGTGTCTGCAGGGTGGGTCAAAACTGTGTGTCTGCTGGGTGGGTCAAAACTGTGTGTCTGCATGGTGGGTCAAAACTGTGTGTCTGCAGGGTGGGTCAAAACTGTGTGTCTGCAGGGTGGGTCAAAACTGTGTGTCTGCAGGGTGGATCAAAACTGTGTGTCTGCAGGGTGGGTCAAAACTGTGTGTCTGCAGGGTGGGTCAAAACTGTGTGTCTACAGGGTGGGTCAAAACTGTGTGTCTGCTGGGTGGGTCAAAACTGTGTGTCTACAGGGTGGGTCAAAACTGTGTGTCTACAGGGTGGGTTAAAACTGTGTGTCTGCTGGGTGGGTCAAAACTGTGTGTCTGCTGGGTGGGTCAAAACTGTGTGTCTGCAGGGTGGGTCAAAACTGTGTGTCTGCAGAGTGGGTCAAAACTGTGTGTCTGCAGGGTGGGTCAAAACTGTGTGTCTGCAGGGTGGGTCAAAACTGTGTGTCTGCAGGGTGGGTCAAAACTGTGTGTCTGCAGGGTGGGTCAAAACTGTGTGTCTGCAGGGTGGGTCAAAACTGTGTGTCTCTAGGGTGGATCAAAACTGTGTGTCTGCAGGGTGGATCAAAACTGTGTGTCTGCAGGGTGGATCAAAACTGTGTGTCTGCAGGGTGGGTCAAAACTGTGTGTCTGCAGGGTGGGTCAAAACTGTGTGTCTGCAGGGTGGGTCAAAACTGTGTGTCTATAGGGTGGGTCATAACTGTGTGTCTGTCTGCAGGGTGGGTCAAAACTGTGTGTCTGCAGGGTGGGTCAAAACTGTGTGTCTATAGGGTGGGTCAAAACTGTGTGTCTATAGGGTGGGTCATAACTGTGTGTCTGTCTGCAGGGTGGGTCAAAACTGTGTGTCTACAAGGTGGGTCAAAACTGTGTGTCTGCAGGGTGTGTCAAAACTGTGTGTCTGTAGGGTGGGTCAAAACTGTGTGTCTATAGGGTGGGTCAAAACTGTGTGTCTATAGGGTGGGTCATAACTGTGTGTCTGCAGGGTGGGTCATAACTGTGTGTCTGTAGGGTGGGTCAAAACTGTGTGTCTGCAGGGTGGGTCATAACTGTGTGTCTGTCTGCAGGGTGGGTCAAAACTGTGTGTGTTCAGGGTGGGTCAAAACTGTGTGTCTATAGGGTGGGTCAAAACTGTGTGTTTATAGGGTGGGTCATAACTGTGTGTCTGTCTGCAGGGTGGGTCAAAACTGTGTGTCTGCAGGGTGGGTCAAAACTGTGTGTCTATAGGGTGGGTCAAAACTGTGTGTCTATAGGGTGGGTCAAAACTGTGTATCTATAGGGTGGGTCAAAACTGTGTGTCTATAGGGTGGGTCAAAACTGTGTGTCTGCAGGGTGGGTCAAAACTGTGTGTCTGCAGTCTGGGTCATTACTGTGTGTCTGTCTGCAGGGTGGGTGAAAACTGTGTGTCTATAGGGTGGGTCAAAACTGTGTGTCTATAGGGTGGGTCAAGACAAGAAGAAGTAGGGGAAAAAAAAAAAAAAAAAAAATTGTAGTGTAAATGCTATAAATATGTATTATTTTAAGTAACATGTAAGAAGGTGTATACTGTATGCTAATTCATGAATTGTATATATTTGTATATAATTGTATATATTTGTATTTTATGTATATATTTGTACATTTATGTATGATATGATACATTTTCTATAGTGATGTGTATACATGACTATGCACTTATGTACATATTCACTAGCAGAGATCTTAATATAGGCTTCGTCCTGCTGATCGATGCTTTCTTTCGATATTAAAAATATGTTTAAACCAAGTAGGATTGTTGTGTGAAGCACACGGATACATACATGTATTGTTGATTTCAGGCAAGTGGAGAGCTCCAAAAAATTGAGGAAGAAAGAATCAGTCAGATGCAGGACTTCCTGAACAAATACAACAGCCACATGTCAGTGGCTGGACCCAAACTGATCAAGGTCTGTATGGGTATTTCTGCTGACATACATACCACTCTCCCCAGTGATAATTAACATGAAGAAGGACAAACAGTTACACTGCAAAACTTCCCTAAAAAAGTTATTATAATTGATTATCGATAGTATAATATTGCCCATAGAGTGTATAAAACATTCATTTGATTGCATGTGCAAAGACCTGTTGTAAAGTGACCTTATCCCACTTCTGACATCAATGTTGTAAAACACTGATGTATATGTGTGGACAATTACCTTGCTTAGGCAAGTGTCGCAGATGGGACGACTCCTCGGCTGCAAGTAGAATCAGGCTGCGGTGTGCGAGCGTTCTTCGTGCTTTCAGTCCAAGGGTTCACATTCGTCTGACTTGCGTTTCCCGGGCCCCGGCTGCCGCTGTAGGGCTTTCCCCGATTACGTCATACCCGCTGTGGTGATGCTGATTGGCTTGGTGGATTGGGACTCGCTAATTTACGGATGCAGTTTCACAACAGACCTATTACAAACGAGATATGTGTAGAGAACACTCGAGTGTCCCCCGAAGCAACCCCTTGCAAAATCCAGTATTGGCTATGTTTTCGTGGTAGTTTTATTGAAATATCAGGGTAAAACGGAGCATTTCTGATGAAATTTACAAGAGTTAACGTACATTAATATCGAATAAGGTGGAATCGGGCAGTTGGTTGCCAGTAGTATGGCTAAGAATGTTAAGGTGGATCGCGACACCTGAAAATTTCCATAGACTTCATTAATTTATGCTACTATAATCATCTTTGTATACATTAAGTTCTAAATAAGAGATAAAAATGATATGTCACCATGTTGGTTTTTCTGGTATAACAGTTTTGAAAAAGTGTGTATTACTAGATAGATACACGTAAAAACGCGTTATTTTTTCCTTCTTTGTTGCTCACAAAGTAATCGTGAAGGGAGCTTTTTGCAGAGAAAAACAATCCCCACACGAATTAACTGACAACTATTTCATTGGTCAAGAGTTATTATTGGTTTTGAGTACAAAAAATATATATATGTAAATGGAAAACAATAAATAAACAGCCTTTTGACAATAGCTATACGCTTCCAAGTTGAAAAAATACCTGGATTTAACTCGGAAACATTTCACTAAATTGCAAAAACATCGTCGCCTTGTGAGAAATTGACCCATAAAGTCAGCAATTTTAACATCGTGAAGTGAAGAAAACATCCTCAGGGTAATATAGAAGAAGAAAAAAACATAGGTCACCATATCGGTTTTCAATGTACAGCGCGACGTGGCAGTGGACTAGATTTTCAAAATACATGTTGTGTATGCTGATATTCAATTAATTGATCGACACAGATATCATAAATTATATCAACAGATATATTATCTTTCCAGGTGTGAAATAAATTTGAAATCAATGGATGTAACTGATAACGATAAAAAAATCTTACATAGAGTAGGCCCCAATTAATAATTTGGATGTATACCACCCCGGGGCGACTTCCTTGGCGACGCTTAACAACAACACTTTCAATTTCATGAATACGAATAAACGAGTGATGGTATCATGATTGATACAGTGGCTATATCAGCAATCGTAATACCAGGGTAAGAAATGCAATCAATAAAATGGGTGATTGCAATGGGAAACACTTTATTTAACATAGATCTACAAAAGTCTGAAAATTAGTTGAATTGCCATAACGTTGCCCATATAAGCTGCGGTATCAAGTTCATTAGATCTTGATAGAACGCGGATGATACACATCTTAGGGGGCTTTAAAGTTACAATTTTCTCAATATTTATGCTCGACAACTTTACGGTAGCTATCAAAATATTTGTTGTTGCAGTGCTGCCAGAGTATACTTTTTTAAAAGTATTATACTTTTTTTTGGCCTTGGGTACTTTTTATACTTTTTTTATACTTTTTTTGGCCTTGGGTACTTTTTTTCATGTTTTTATACTTTTTTGGGGGGTTATGTCAAATTTTTCTGGCGAAACTGCCAAAAAGCCCGCGAAGGCAATATCTAAACATTGTTGTACTAGTATATTTTAACAGATTCCAATCCATTGCCACACCGATGCTCAGGAGCCCATGCACGCCTTGATGTGTACAGTGCCATGGTTCACAAGTTTCAGGTGACGGCACATGTGTGTAAAGACACGCAGTGGGCCCTTGACCATGCGGTGTGACAATGAAAAATGGAATGCTGAATGTTTTTTTATTGGTTAGCCAATATATGCATCAAAACAGGTATATAGATCAGAATATATACTTTTTTATACTTTTTTTTGGACTGGCGTGTACTATTTTTTTGAGGATTTCAGTACTTTTTTTCCAGAGTGTTGGCTGGCAGCACTGTTGTTGCCATTCAAATCACATTCTGAGTTATTTGTGAGTGAAGAAGCACCGAAATTACGTAGTAACCTAGATCTACGTCTATATCTTTGTTCGTTTTTTTTGGAGATATGTCTATACGCACTGATACTTTTAGTTTGCAACCGTAAGAATCGCATCGCACATTTAATATTATGTATAATGCCACAGATCTATGGGACATAAATGTCCATAATTATTATTGAACATTATTACTTGCCGGAATCTAAAGATTTCGGCAAGTATGTTGGTCGGTTGGTTTGTTTATGGGGATGTCTGTTTGTCCGTTTGTTTGTGCGCGCTCTAGCGTCCACAGTTTTTGAGCTAGCATCCCGAAACTTTTTGGATAGATAGGTATCCGCTCTGGGACGGGACCGCACGTTTTTGGAAAAAATTCTTGAAAACTAAAAAAATCCCTATCTCTCATCATTGGTGAATTTTCAAAAATTCGCACCACAGTCATATTTAGACCAATACCTCTGAAATTTAGCACACCGATATATGTTGATATCGTGTATCACGCTGCGAAGTTTTATTTGGATCTGTTGAACGTCAATGACGTCACGACGTGAAACGTCATTTTTCGAAATATGGCTATATATCGGAAAGTATTTGTCGTTCAGAGAAGCGAATTGCACCATTGGAAAGCTCGTTGAATTCTGGTTTACAAAGGTACTGTCCGATACTTTTCCGCCATGATAGATTTTCCGCTATGACGTCATAAACGTAAGGCCTGTCATACCAATTTTTAGGTTACCGGACCTTTGGTCCGATAACCTATTGCCGTGGCGTTGCGTCCGTCGTCCGTCGTCCGGCGTCCGTCGTCCGTCGTCCGTCGTCCGTCCGTCCACATTTTTATCATTAAAGTTTACAGGCGAATATTTCTGAAATTTTGCACAAAAATACCTAAAAATATTTCCAGGAAAGGTTTTTTTTAGTTTTTTGATTTTCGCATTCTTTTCAAAATGGCGGCCGTTTTCGTCGAAAAATGGCCAATTTTGGACTTTGATGGTCGTTTTCTCAAAATCTGTTCAGTAACTTTTTTTCTTATTGATGCATGACACTCCTCCTATGTACCCCTATGACATGTATAAATTTCATTGCCCTTGAATCGCTCGAAGTGGGCCATTTTGGGCCCAAACTCGGCCCAAATGGGACTTTCCCATGTTAAATTCTTCTATGCTTTATAATGGGACACATTAAGCCTAATATCTCACTTAAAATTGAAATTAGAGACTAAGAATCAATTGTAGACATATAGGAAATGATATATGGTGAATATTCTCGTGACCTTGAATTTGACCTCTGACCTCGGTATCAAGGTCAGAGCGGCCGTTTTCATCTAAAAATGGCCCATTTTGGACTTTGATGGTCATTTTCTCAAAATCTGTTCAGTAACTTTTCTTCTTATTGATGCATAACACTCCTCATATGTACCCCTGTGACATGTATAAATTTCGTTGTGCTTGAATCGCTCGAAGTTGGCCATTTGGGCCCAAACTCGGCCCAAATGGGACTGTCCCATGTTAAATTCTCCTATGCTTTATAATGGGACACATTAAGCCTGATATCTCACTTAATATTGAGATTAGAGACTAGGAATCAATTGTGGACATATCGGAAATGATATATGCCGAATATTCTTGTGACCTTGAAGTTGACCTCTGACCTCGGTTTCAAGGTCAGAGCACAAAATGGCTAATATCTCGTTCATTATCGACTTAACAGCTTAGGAATCAATTGTGGACATATAGGAAATGATATATGCTGAATATTCTGATAACCTTGAATTTGACCTTTGATCTCATTTTCAAGGTCACAGGACAAAATGGCTAATATCTCACTTATTATCGATTTTACAGCTTAGGGATCAATTGTGGACATATAGGAAATGATATATGCTGAATATTCTCGTGACCTCAAATTTGACCTCCGACCTCAGTTTCAAGGTCAGAGCACAAAATGGCTAATATCTCGCTTATCATCAACTTTACAGCTTAGGAATCAATTGTGGACATATAGGAAACGATATATGCCAAATATTCTGATGACGTTGATTTTGACCTTTGACCTCATTTTCAAGGTCACAGGACAAAATGGCCAATATCACACTTATTATCGATTTTACAGCTAAGGGATCAATTGTGAACATATAGGAAATGATATATGCTGAATATTATCATGACCTTGAATTTGACCTCTGACCTCATTTTCAGGATCACAGGACAAAATGGCTAATATCACACTTATTATCGACTTTACAGCTTAGCAATCAATTGTGAACATATAGAAAATGATATATTCTGAACATTGTCATGACCTTGAACTTGACCTTTGACCTCATTTTCCATGTCGCAGGACAAAATTGCTAATATCTCGCTTATTATCAATTTTACAGCTTAGGAATCAATTATGAACATATAGGAAAAGATATATGCTGAATATTGCTATGACCTTGAATTTGACCTTTGACCTCATTTTCAAGGTCAGAGAACGAAATGGCTAATATCTCGCTTTTTATCCACTTTACAGCTCAGCAATCAATTGTGGACATATAGAAAATGATATATTCTGAACATTGTCATGACCCTGAACTCCACCTTAGACCTAATCACCAAGGTCACAGGACAAAATGGCTATTAGCTCGCTTATTATCGACTTCAGAGCTTATAAATCAATTATGAACGTATAGGAAATGATATAAGCTGAAATTTGCTATGACCTTGAATTCAACCTTTGACCTCATATTCAAGGTCTCAGGACATGATGGCTAATATCTCGCTTATTTTTTACTTTACAGCTTGAAAATCAGTTGTGGACATACTAGAAATGACATATGCCGAATATTATTGTGTCCTCGAATTGACCAATGACCTTATTTTCAAGGTCACGGGACAAACTACTAATATCTAAAATATGTATTGTCCGGTAACCTTTCTTAGCCCTTGGGCTAATTTTCGACTTTTCATCAAACTTTCAAACATCCACAGTGCACTCAAATTTGAAGATATTGGACTGTAATTATCAGAAGGTATATGGAATAATGATACCCAGCCATAGACCAAGTTTCAACACGCTACGTGCAACATCAATGACGTCATGACGTAAAACGTCAATTTTCAAAATGGGGCTATATATCGAGAAGTATTTGTCATACAGAGAAGCAAATTGCACCATTGGAAAGCTTGTTGAATCCTGGTTTGGAAGGGTACTGTCCGATAGTTTTCCGCCATGATAGATTTTCCGCTATGACGTCATAAACGTAAGGCCTGTCATACCAATTTTTCGACTTTTCAGCAAACTTTCAAACATCCACAGTTCACTCCAATTCGAAGGTATTGGACTGTAACTATCAGAACTCATGTGGAATATTAATAACCAGCCATAAACAGAGTTTCAACACGCTACGTGCAACGTCAATGACGTCATGACGTAAAACGTCAATTTTCAAAATGGGGCTATATATCAAAAAGTATTTGTCATACAGAGAAGCGAATTGCACCATTGGAAAGCTCGTTGAATTCTAGTTTAGACGGGTACTGTTCAATACTTTTCCGCAATGATAGATTTTCCGCTATGACGTCATAAACTTATGGCCTGTCATACCAATTTTTCGACTTTTCAGCATTATAAGCGAAATCGCATGTTTCATTGCTGTCCATGCTGATAAAAGTGTCAATAATATGCATAAAAATCTAATGATAAACCTGTTCATAGCCAAGGATGAGTTCTTTGGCTCCAGGAAATTTCAAGTCAAAGGTCGAAAGTCAAGGTCAATATTGACCCGCAAGTGAAAACCAAGTAGGTCACTATGTCTCAGGAAATAAGCAAGATGGGGACACAAAAGTAAATCCACAGTATTGCACTCACTTAGCCTATCAACTTTTGCATTTACACCTAAGGCGTATAACCGATAGCCTTTGCTAGCGCCTGAGGTCGAAGTTGACCTCAAAAATGACCTTGACCTTGACCTCTTGCAAAAATACCGAGTAGTAGCTCGTTTGAAAGGTCTTCGAGAGTACTTTCCACATCTGTTGTCATTTTTGGAATCGGACGTCAATTGACGTCATAATGACGTCAAATGTGATTTCAGAGTGACATTTAGGCCTTTTGAGTGTCAGATGTGCAAAGTTATAACATTGACTGCAGATCTAGCATATGCAAACGATGTGGAGTCGTCCTGTGATGGTCTCTATCAATTTTTAGCACAATCGATTCATACGTTTTGACGTAATTTTGTGGCAATGAATCGGTAAAATTTCAAAGGAAACTCACCATTCGAAGATATTATGATCTTGTCTGGTCATAATATAACATGTATAAACATGATTTTGTCAAGCATATCTAAAGACTCCATTCACAGTTAGTTTGCAGTTTTTGTTGACGACAAATGACGTCATAATTGCGTAATTATTCCGGCAAGTGTGTGGCCTATGGCCTCTCGTTTATTTGTTTGTGGCTGTGTTTGTCTGTGCGTCGCCTAGCGTCTACAATTTTCGAGCTAGGATTCCGAATTTTTTTTGATGGATAGATATCTGTCGTCGGACCTGAACCTCTCTTTTTGGAAGAAATCGGTCGATTGATGACGTCACCAAAAATACTTAAAATTCGAAAAATCCCTATCTTTTAACATGGGGCGATTTTCAAAAATTTATAACTCGCTTAATTTGCATTGAATCGTTTCGAAATTTTGAACAACTGTATAGAATGACAACCTCTATAAACGTTATAAGTTTGATCCGGATCGGATTCGGATTACGGATTTGACAGCCATTTGAATTTAACATTGAAAACTCCATTTAACACATTCTTTTTCTTCGCACTCTAGTGTCTACAGTTTTTGAGTAATCATCACAAAACTTTTTTGGTAGATAGGTATTTGCCCATGGAAAGCACCGCACGTTTTTAGGTTACCGGACCTTTGGTCCGATAACTTATTGCCGTGGCGTTGCGTCCGTCGTCCGTCCGTCGTCCGTCCGTTCACATTTTTATCTTTAAAGTTTACGATGGAATATTTCTGAAATTTCGCACAAAAATACCTAAAAATATTTCCAGGAAAGGTTTTTTTTTAGTTTTTTGATTTTCGCATATTTTTCAAAATGGCGGCTGTTTTCGTCGAAAAATGGCCAATTTTGGACTTTGATGGTCGTTTTCTCAAAATCTGTTCAGTAACTTTTTTTCTTTTTGATGCATAACACTCCTCATATGTACCCCTGTGACATGTATAAATTTCGTTGCGCTTGAATTGCTCGAAGTTGGCCATTTTGGGCCCAAACTCGGCCCAAATGGGACTGTCCCATGTTAAATTCTCCTATGCTTTATAATGGGACACATTAAGCCTAATATCTCACGTAATATTGAGATTAGAGACTAGGAATCAATTGTGGACATATAGGAAATGATATATGCCGAATATTCTTGTGACCTTGAAGTTGACCTCTGACCTCGCTTTCAAGGTCAGAGCACAAAATGGCTAATATCTCGTTCATTATCGACTTTACAGCTTAGGAATCAATTGGGGACATATAGGAAATGATATATGCTGAATATTCTGATAACCTTGAATTTGACCTTTGATCTCATTTTCAAGGTCACAGGACAAAATGGCTAATGTCTCACTTATTATCGATTTTACAGCTTAGGGATCAATTGTGGACATATAGGAAATGATATATGCTGAATATTCTTGTGACCTCGAATTTGACCTCCGACCTCAGTTTCAAGGTCAGAGCACAAAATGGCTAATATCTCGCTTATTATCGACTTTACAGCTTAGTAATCAATTGTCGACATATAGGAAACGATATATGCCAAATATTCTGATGATGTTGATTTTGACCTTTGACCTCATTTTCAAGGTCACAGGACAAAATGGCCAATATCGCACTTATTATCGATTTTACAGCTAAGGGATCAATTGTGGACATATAGGAAATGATATATGCTGAATATTATCATGACCTTGAATTTGACCTCTGACCTCATTTTCAGGATCACAGGACAAAATGGCTAATATCTCGCTTATTATCGACTTTACAGCTTAGCAATCAGTTGTGAACATATAGGAAATGATATATGCTGAATATTCTCGTGAACTTGAATTTGACCTTTGACCTCATTTTCAAGGTCACAGGACAAAATGGCTAATATCTCTCTTATTATCGACTTTACAGCTTAGGAATCAGTTGTGAACATATAGGAAATGATATATGCTGAATATTCTTGTGACCTTGAATTTGACCTTTGACCTCATTTTCAAGGTCACATGACAAAATGGCTAATATCTCGCTTAATATCGACTTTACAGTTTAGGAATCAATTGTGAACATATAGAAAATGATATATGCTGAATATTTTCGTGACCTTGAATTTGACCTTTGACCTCATTTCCAAGGTCGCAGGACAAAATTGCTAATATCTTGCTTATTATCGACTTTACAGCTTAGGAATCAATTGTGAACATATAGGAAATAAGATATGCTGAATATTCTCGTGGCCTTGAATTTGAGCTTTGACCTCATTTTCAAGGTCACAGGACAAAATGGCCAATATCTTCCTCATTAGCGACTTTACAGCTTAGGAATCGATTGTGAACATATAGGAAATGATATATGCTGAAAATTCTCGTGACCTTGAATTTGACCTTTGACCTCATTTTCAAGGTCAACAGGACAAAATGGCTAATATCTTGCTTATTATCGACTTTACAGCTTAGGAATCAATTGTGAACATATAGGAAATGATATATCCTGAATATTTTAATGATATTGAATTTGACCTTTGACCTAAATTTCAAGGTCAGTCATTTTATTTTCAAAGTCAGATTACAAAATGGCTTATATCTCGCTTATTATCAAATTTACAGCTTTACAGGGGTCCATAGTGAACATATAGGAAATGTTGTATGCTGAATAGTTTGGTGATCTAGAATTTAACCTTTGATCCCATTTTCAAGGTTAGAGATATGGCGATTTCAGTGGTCACCTTGAATTTGACTTTCAACTTTCTCGGCTTAACTCTGTATATTTCTCCGGTAACCTTACTAGCCCATTGGGCTAATTTTTTTAAAATCGGTTAATTGATGACGTCACCAAAAATCATTGAAAATCGAAAAATCCCTATCTCTCATCATTGGCGAATATTCAAAAATTCACACAGCAGTCACATTCGGATCGATACCTCTGAAATTCAGCACACCGATATATAATGGTATCTTCCATCAAACTTAGAAGTTTTACTCGGATTGTTCGAACGTCAATGACGTCATGACGTGAAACGTCATTTTTCGAAATGGGGCTATATATCGGAAAGTATTTGTCGTACAGAGAAGCGAATTGCACCATTGGAAAGCTCGTTGAATTCTGGTTTAGAAGGGTACTGTCCGATACTTTTCCGCCATGATAGATTTTCCGCTATGACGTCATAAACGTATGGCCTGTCATACCAATTTTTCGACTTTTCAGCAAACTTCCAAACATCCACAGTGCACTCAAATTTGGAGGTATAGGACTGTAATTATCAGAACGTATGTGGAATAATGATACCCAGCCTCATACCAAGTTTCAACACGCTACGTGCAAAATGACGTCATGACATAAAACGTCAATTTTCAAAATGGGGCTATATATAGAGGAGTATTTGTCGTACAGAGAAGCGAATTGCACCATTGGAAAGCTCGTTGAATTCTGGTTTGGAAGGGTACTGTCGGAAACTTTTCCGCCATGATAGATTTTCCGCTATGACGTCATAAACGTAAGGCCTGTCATACCAATTTTTCGACTTTTCAGCAAACTTTCAAACATCCACAGTTCACTCCAATTTAGATGTATTGGACTGTAACTATCAGAGCTCATGTGGAATATTAATACCCAGCCATATACCGCGTTTCCACAAGCTACGTGCAACGTCAATGACGTCATGAGGTAAAACATCAATTTTCAAAATGGGGCTATATATCAAAAAGTATTTGTCATACAGAGAAGCGAATTGCACCATTGGAAAGCTCGTTGAATTCTAGATTAGATCGGTATTGTCCGATACTTTCCGCCATGATAGATTTTCCGCTATGACGTCATAAACGTATGGCCTGTCATGCCAATTTTTCGAATTTTCAGCATTATAAGCGAAATTGCATGTTTCAAGCTGTCCATGCGGATAAAAGTGTCAATAATGTGCGTAAAAATCTAATGATATACCTGTTCTTAGCCAAGGATGAGTTCTTTGGCTTTAGGAAATTTCAAGGTCAAAGGTCGAAAGTCAAGGTCAATATTGACCCGCAAGTGAAAACCATGTAGGTCACTATCTCAGGAAATATGCAAGATAGAGACACAAAAGTAAATCCACAGTATTGCACTTACTTAGCCTATCAACTTTTGCATTTACAAAAGGCGTATGACCGATAGCCTTTGCTAGCGCCTGAGGTCGAAGTTGACCTCAAAAATGACCTTGACCTCTTGCAAAAATATCGAGTAGTAGCTCGTTTGAAAGGTCTTCGAGAGTACTTTCCACATCTGTTGTCATTTTTGGAATCGGACGTCAATTGACGTCATAATGACGTCAAACGTGATTTCAGAGTGACATTCAGGCCTTTTGAGTGTCAGATGTGCAAAGTTATAACATTGACTGCAGATCTAGCATATGCAAACGATGTGGAGTCGTCCTGTGATGGTCTCTATAAACTTTTAGCACGATTGATACATACGTTTTGACGTTTTTGTGGCAACAAATCGGTAAAATTTCAAAGGAAACTCATCATTTGAAGATATTATGATCTTGTCCGGTTATAATATAACATGTTTAAACATGATATTTTATTGCATATGTAAAAACTCCATTCACAGTTAGTTTGCAGTTTTTGTTGACGACAAATGACGTCATAATTGCGTAATTATTCCGGCAAGTGTGTGGCCTATGGCCTCTCGTTACTTGCTGGAATCTAAGGATTTCGGCAAGTATGTTGGTTCGTTCGTGGGTTTGTGGATTTGTTTGTTTGTGTCCAGCCTAGCGTCCAAAATTCTTACTTGATTTCTCTCAAAGTTGGTGTACATATTCTCTAGGACACCGGGCAGAAAACCTTCTATTTTTGTGTATCTAGGTCAAAGGTCAAGGTCAAGGTCACGCAAAACGTTGAAAACACCTAAGTGGCCATAACTCCGCTTCTATTTGTGCTAGAGACTTCAAACCAAGTTCATATTGTAGAAAAACTCGAGTTCTATCTTCCGTGACCTTGACCTTGACCTTTGATCTTGACCTTGAGAAGTTCGCCTGAGATCGAATATTTGACCTTGGAGGTCACCTCCTCCGATTTTCGATCTGATGCTTGGAAACGATGTGAGACCGGTCCATCATGCTCAATGTCAATTTTTAGCCCGATCGGCCAATTCGTTATGACGTAATTGACGTTTCTATGGCAACGAAATCAGCCCCATTATAAGCGAAATTGCATGTTTCAAGCTGTCGATGCTGATAAAAGCGTCAATAATGTGCATAAAATTCTGATAATACACCAGTTTATAGTCAAGGATAAGTTCTTTTGTTCCAGGAAATTTCAAGGTCAAAGGTCGAAAGTCAAGGTCAATATTGACCTGCAAGTGAAAACCATGTGGGTCACTATATCTCGGGAAGTAAGCAAGATAGAGACACGAAAGTAAATCCACAGTATTGCACTCACTTAGCCTAACAACTTTTGCATTTACACGTAAGGCGTATGACCGATAGCCTTTGCAAGCGCCTGAGGTCGAAGTTGACCTCAAAAATGACCTTGACCTTGACCTTTTGCAAAAATATCGAGTAGTAGCTCGTTTGAAAGGTCTTCGAGAGTACTTTTCAAATATGTTGTCATTTTTGGAATCGGACGTCAAATGTGATTTCAGACTGACATTTAGGCCCTTTGAATGTCAGAGGTGCGAAGTTATAACACTTACTGCATATCTAGCATATGTAAACGATGTGGAGTCCTCCTGTGATGGTCTCTATCAATTTTTAGCACAATCGATATATCCGTTTTGACGTAATTGACGTTTTTGTGGCAACAAATCGGTAAAATTTCAAAGGAAACTCATCATTTGAAGATATTATGATCTTGTCCGGTTATAATATAACATATATGAACAAGATTTTTTCATGCATATTTAAAAATTCCATTCACAGTAAGTTTGCAGTAAATAATCGACGACAAATGACGTCATAATTGCGTACTCATTCCGGCAAGTGTGTGGCCTATGGCCTCTCGTTAATTTATTTATTTGCACATAGTTTGGATTTTGAGAAATGCGCCATTTGGTTATTGACGGTCATTCGTGGACTAATGCTATGTACACGAAAATTCGAAAGTAAGCGCCGTGTGATTGAATTTGTGTTTGCATATGAATAAAGAGAATCACTTCCCCTATGATATTAACAGACCTAGAATATAAACATTGTTTCGCTCCATGTCTGCCGATGAAAATGTCCGCGTTTACTACATCATGTTCGAAGAAACATCGGATGAATAGGCCTACAGTATTCAGAAATGAACTAAACGGTCGATTTCGCATGTACGTATATTTCGTACATATGGGAACCGCTCATGTCGATCTCTACCCGCGTTCATGCTCGCCGGTTTAATTAGAGTAAAGATATGAGCAGATTGATTTAGCTCAGCGAATGGTATAGGCTTAGCCTCATAGTCTCTATTTCGATGGATAGAATGAGCCTGAAATGGCAAAACAGAGCGTCATAAACGTAAACGTTATATCGCTTTCTGTCTACATGGTGTCGCGATCCACCTTAACACGACTACAATGAAAATAGTCATTTCAAGTACAGTACATTTAGCTCAGGCATAGAATATATTGGACAAGTGCTCTCTCGCAGGAATAGTTTTAGGTTGAGTGAGTAACCTGTGAGCAACGATGACTAGTAAAATTGCCAGCCTGAGCAGAGTCAAGTTACAAATAGGCCCATTGATGTAGAGAATCAGGATATACTCCCATACTCATTCAAAACAATACTACATGTACCCACAGTCGATCGGTGAAACAGGAAAACAGGGCCAAACAGTTTCGTGGACATTGATGTGATACAAATGGGATTGGTGTACGTTCGGTTGGGGCGCACACATATCACATTACTCCGGTACCCTTTCTTAGCCCTTGGGCTACCTTTGAAAACTATGATAAGATAGTCAATGTTGTGTCTCAGAGTTGTGACAAGCTGGGCGAAGCAGTTTTAGCTATAGACATGGGCTCGGACATCAGGAAAGTCGTGGACGCTAAGGGAACTGGACCTCATCAACCAGAGCAGATTCTGCCAGATTACTTTGTGAGTAGAATATCGGGGTATGGGTTATTTGCAGACTGAGTACGGTTATTCAGTCTTTGCTATTTATAGACCGATGATTGATATTCAGGGGTTGTTTTTAGGTTACCGGACCTATGGTCCGATAACCTATTGCCATGGCGTTGCGTTCGTCGTCCGTCCGTCCACATTTTTATCTTTAAAGTTTACGGTCCAATCTTTCTGAAAATTTGGGAAAAGATACCTTAAAATAATTTGAGAAGGGGAAATTTTTAGGTTACCGGACCTATGGTCCGATAACCTATTGGCATGGCATTGCGTCAGGCGTCCGGCGTCCACATTTTTATCTTTTTTGTTTACGGACCAATCTTTTCGAAATTTTGCACAAAAATAATTCAAGAAGGAGGTATTTTTTAGTTTTTAGGTTACCGGACCTATGGTCCGATAACCTATTGCCATGGCGTTGCGTCCGTCGTCCGTCCGTCCGTCCGTCCGTCCGTCCGTCCGTCCGTCCGTCCGTCGTCCGTCGTCCGTCTGTTAACATTTTTATCTTTTTTGTTTACGGACGAATTTTTCTGAAATTTTGCACAAAAATGCCTAAAAATATTTCGAGAGGGAGGTATTTTTTAGTTTTTTGATTTTCGCATTTTTTTCAAAATGGCGGCCGTTTTCGTCGAAAAATGCCTGATTTTTGGACTTTGGCGGCCATTTTCTCAAAAACTGTTCAGTAACTTTTTTTCTTTTTGATACATAACACTCCTCATATATACTCCTGTGATGTGTATAAGTTTCGTTGCGCTTGAATCGCTCGAAGTGGGCCATTTTGGGCCAAACTCGGCCCAAATGGGACTTTCCCATGTTAAATTCTCCTATGCTTTATAATGGGACACATTATGTCTTATATCTCACTTAATATTGAGATTAGAGACTAGGAATCAATTGTGGACATATAGGAAATGATATATGCTGAATATTGTCGTGACCTTGAATTTGACCTCTGACCTCGGTTTCAAGGTCAGAGCGGCCGTTTTCGTCGAAAAATGGCCAATTTTGGACTTGACGGTCGTTTTCTCAAAATCTGTTCAGTAACTTTTTTTTGTATTGATGCATAACACTCCTCATATGTACCCCTGTGACATGTATAAATTTCGTTGCCCTTGAATCGCTCGAAGTGGGCCATTTTGGGCCCAAACTCGGCCCAAATGGGACTTTCCCATGTTAAATTCTCCTATGATTTATGGGACACATTAAGCCATAATATCTCACTTAATATTAAGATTAGAGACTAGTATTCAATTGTGGACATATAGGAAATGATATATGCCGAACATTGTCGTGACCTTGAATTTGACCTTTGACCTCGGGTTCAAGGTCAGAGCACAAAATGGCTAATATCTCGCTTATTATCGACTTTACAGCTTAGGAATCAATTGTGAACATATAGGAAATGATATATGCTGAATATTCTCGTGACCTTGAATTTGACCTTTGACCTTATTTTCAAGGTCACATGACAAAAATGGCTAATATCTCGCTTATTATCGACTTTACAGCTTAGGAATCAATTGTGAACATATAGGAAATGATTTATGCTGAATATTCTCGTGACCTTGAATTTGACCTCTGACCTCGGTTTCAATGTCAGAGGGGCTGTTTTCGTCGAAAAATGGCCAATTTTGGACTTTGACGGTCGTTTTCTCAAAATCTGTTCAGTAACTTTTTTTCTTATTGATGTATTAACTGTACATATTTTGCATATTACTGAATATATGTTCTCTTTCCAGTTTTGATTGCGTTATACCTGACATTGCACATTCTTTCACATATACAATCCTTACCATTCGAAGTTAAGCCTGAGGCGAAGTGTTTGGGGTTCACTTCTTAATACGTCCCCCGAATGGTTTTGATTGCTATATGTCTATGTGTGTGTAGGTGTCTTTATGTTTCATTTAAGAAAACTTGTATTTCCCCTATTTACCTTCGTTAATTTCGGTATTAATATGAGAGAAGGCCGCGAGCCTGTGTATCTATGAAAGATGCACACACAATCCCTTTAACAGGTGGCACGCATCCACGCGACCGCAACAAACCACAGATTGCTTTATGGCCCCATGGCGACAAAGTTAACGAGTTTAAATGCCTTCGAAAGCATGCCTCAGGAGCATGAGCAGACGGTTTGGTGATCACTGATCAAGGTTATAAAAGACAGTCAACCGGTGTTTGACGGTTAACCGGTAAATCGTTTGGAGATTTAACAGCCGGTTATTCGCGGTTATTAAAAAAATGCTAGCCGTCGGCGGTTAACCCATTAATCGTGCAGGCCCTATTTATTATTGACTTTACAGCTTAGGAATCAGTTGTGCACCTATGGGGAATGATGTGTACATGCCAAATATTTTGATGACCATTGATTCGACCTTCGACCTTATTTTCAAGGTCATGGAACAAAATTGCTATTTTGTTTTACTTGTTATTGAATTTACAGCTCAGCGAACAATGGACATATCGGGATTCCAAAATGTTCTATTTTACGTTTGTTTTTGGCATCATCAAAATCTGACTATTGGTGGTAATAAATTGATACTTACTTTCATATCACTGAGTCAGTGTCACTGCTGGCGGACGTTGAATCTGTCCCCGAGGATACCATCAACTCAGTAGCCTTCGGGCTTGTGATTAGGTACTTATGTACTTGTCATATATCTATTCCATGGGGCTTGTTTCAGATTTCTAAATTATTTTCATAGGTTGTTGGGCAGTTGTATACTAATTCCATCAGGTGTACAGTAGAAACAACTACATTTAACACACTGTCTGCCCCTGATGACGCCAGCGTGTCTTTGGATAAACTATTTGGTCGGGCTTGTTTCTATTCCAAAATGTTCTATTTTACGTTTGTTTTTGGCATCATCAAAATCTGACTATTGGTGGTAATAGATTGATACTTACATTCATATTACTGAGTCGGTGTCACTGTTGGCGGACGTTGAATCTGTCCCCGAGGATACCATCAATTCAGTAGTTTTCTGGCTTGTGATTAGGTACTTATGTACTCGTCATATATCTATTCCATGGGGTTTGTTTCAGATTTCTAAATTATTTTCATAGGTTGTGGGCAGTTGTATACTAATTCCATCAGGTGTACAGTAGAAACAACTACATTTAACACGCTGTCTGCCCCTGATGACACCAGTGTGTCTTTGGATAAACTATTTGGTCGGGCTTTGTTTCTATTCCAAAATGTTCTATTTTACGTTTGTTTTTGGCATCATCAAAATCTGACTATTGGTTGTAATAGATTGATACTTACATATACATGTTTGCTGGATATTCTCATGACTTTGCATTTTGACCAGTGACCTTATTTTCAAGGTCACAGGAATATAAAACATATTTTGTCCGGTAACCTGTCTTAGCCCTTGGGCTAATTTTTGATTTTCGTTTTCGTCGAAAATCGGCCAATTTTGGACTTCGGCGGCCATTTTCTCAAAATCTGTTCAGTAACTTTTTTCCTTTTTTTGCACAAGGATGCCTTATTATGTCCTTCATAATGTGTATAAGCTTCGTTGCCCTTGATTCGCTGGTCTGCGTGTGGCGGCCATTTTGAATTTGTCATTTTCGTCGAAAATCGGTCAATTTTGGGCTTTGGCGGCCATTTTCTCAAAATCTGTTCGGTAACTTTTTAGGTTACCGGACCTTTGGTCCGATAACCTATTGCCGTGGCGTTGCGTCCGTCGTCCGTCGTCCGTCGTCCGTTCACATTTTTATCTTTAAAGTATATGATCGAATCTTTCTGAAATTTTGCACAAAAATACCTAAAAATATTTCAAGGGAAGGTTTTTTTTAGTTTTTCGATTTTCGCATTTTTTTCAAAATGGCGGCCGTTTTCGACGAAAAATGCCTGATTTTGGACTTTGGCGGCCATTTTCTCAAAAACTGTTCAATAACTTTTTATCTTTTTGATACACAACACTCCTCATATGTACTCCTGTGATGTGTATAAGTTTCGTTGCGCTTGAATCGCTCGAAGTGGGCCATTTTGGGCCAAACTTGGCCCAAATGGGACTTTCCCATGTTAAATTCTCCTATGCTTTATAATGGGACACATTATGCCTTATATCTCACTTAATATTGTGATTAGAGACTAGGAATCAATTGTGGACATATAGGAAATGATATTTGCTGAATATTCTCGTGACCTTGAATTTGACCTCTGACCTCAGGTTCAAGGTCAAAGAACAAAATGGGTAATATCTTGCTTATTATCGACTTTACAGCTTAGAAATCAATTTTGGACATATAGGAAATGATATATACCGAATATTCTGATGACCTTGAATTTGACCTTTGACCTTATTTTCAAGGTCACAGGACAAAATGGCTAATATCTCACTGTTTATCGACTTTACAGCTTAGGAATCAATTATGACCATATAGGAAATGATATATGCAGATTATTGTCATGACCTTGAATTTGACCTTCGACCTCATTTTCAAGGTCACGGGACAAAATGGCTAATATCTCACTTATTATCGATTTTACAGCTTAGGAATCAATTGTGGACATGTAGAAAATGATATATCCTGAATATGCACGTGACCTTGAATTTGACCTTTGACCTCATTTTCAAGGTCACGGGACAAAATGGCTAATATCTCGCCATTATGGATTTTACAGCTTAGGAATCAATCGTGGACATATAGGAAATGATATATCCATAATATTTTTGTGACTTTGAATTTGACCTTTGGCCTCATTTTCAAGTTTTTTTTTAATACAGAACACTCCTCATAATATGTACTCCTGTGGTGTGTATAAGTTTCGTTGCGCTTGAATCGCTGGAAGTGGGCCATTTTGGCCCAAACTCGGCCCAAATGAGACTTTTCCATGTTATACTCTCCTATGCGTTATAATGGGACACATTATGTCTAATATCTCACTCAATATTGAGATTAGACACTAGAAATCAATTGTGGACTTATAGGAAATGATATATGCTGAATATTTTCCTGACCTTGAATTTGACCTCTGACCTTAGTTTCAAGGTCAGACCACAAAATAGCTAATATCTCGCTTATTATCGACTTTACAGATTAGAAATCAATTGTGGACATATGGGAAATAATATATGCCGAATATTTTCATGACCTTGAATTTGACCTTTGACCTCATTTTCAAGGTCACAGGACAAAATGACTAATATCTCGCTTCTTATCGACTTTACAGCTTAGGAATTAATTATGAACATATATAGGAAATGATATATGCAGATTATTGTCATGACCTTGAATTTGACCTTTGACCTCATTTTCAAGGTCACAGGACAAAATGGCTACTATCTCACTTATCGATTTTACAGCTTAGGAATCAATTGTGGACATATAGGAGATGATATATGCTGAATATTCTCGGACCTTGAATTTGACCTCCGACCTCATTTTCAAGGTCACGGGACAAAATGGCTAATATCTCGCTTATTATCGACTTTACAGCTTAGGAATCAAATATGGACATACAGGAAAGGATATACGCTGAATATTCTGATGACCTCAAATTTGACCTTTGACCTTATTTTCAAGGTCATAGCACAAAATTGCTAATATCTCGCTTATTATCGACTTTACGGCTTAGGAATCAATTGTGAACATATAGGAAATGTTATATGCGGAATATTCTCGTGACCTTGAATTTGACCTTTGACCTCATTTCCAAGATCACAGGACAAAATTGCTAATATCTCGCTTATTATCGACTTTACGGCTTAGGAATCAATTGTGAACATATAGGAAATGATATATGCTGAATATTCTCGTGACCTTGAATTTGACCTTTGACCTCATTTTCAAGGTCACAGGACAAAATGGCCAATATCTTGCTTATTAGCGACTTTGCAGCTTAGGAATCAATTGTGAACATATAGGGAATGATATATGCTGAATATTCTAGTGACCTTGAATTTGACACTTGACCTAAATTTCAAGGTTAGTCATTTTATTTTCAAGGTCAGAATACAAAATGGCTTATATCTCGCTTATTATCAAATTTACAGCTTAGGGGTCCATAGTGAACATATAGGAAATGATGTATGCTGAATATTTTGGTGATCTAGAATTTGACCTTTGATCTCATTTTCAAGGTCAGAAAACAAAATGGCTAATATGTCGCTTATTATCATCTTTATATCTGCCCCTGATGACTATTTGGTCGGGCTTTGTTTCTATTGCAAAATGTTGTATTTTACCTTTCTTATTGGCATCATCAAAATTTGATTGTATTGGTGGTAATAGATTGATACTTGCATTTGTACCACTGAGTCGGTGTCACTGCTGGCGGACGTTAAATCTGTCCCCGAGGATACCATCAACTCAGTAGCCTTCGGGCTTGTGATTGGGTACTTTTGTACTTGTCATGTATCTATTCCATGGGGTTAGATTCGGATTTCTAAATTATTGTCATAGGTTGTTGGGCAGTTGTATACTAATTCCATCTGTTGTACAGTAGAAACAACTACATTTAACACATTGTCTGCCCCTGAAGACGCCAGTGTGTCTTTGGATAAACTATTTGGTCGGGCTTTGTTTGTTTCTATTGCAAAATGTAGTATTTTACGTTTCTTATTGGCATCATCAAAATCTGATTGTATTGGTGGTAATAGATTGATACTTACATTTACAGCATAGGAATCAATTGCGAATATAGAGGAATGATATATACTGAATATTTTCATAACCTTGAACTTGTAACTTTGACCTCATTTTCAAGGTCACATCACAGAATGGCTAATGTCTCACTTATTATCGACTTTACAGCTAAGGAATTTATTGTGGACATACTAGAAGGGATATATTTGTTGAAAATTTCATGACCTTGAATTTATCAGTGACTTTATTTTCAAGGTCACTGGACAAAAGGCTAATAATCTAAAATGTATATTGTCCGGTAACCTTTCTTAGCCCTTGGGCTAATTTTTTAGGTTACCGTCGTCGTCCACATTTTTATCTTTTTTGTTTACGGGCGAATTTTTCTGAAATTTTCCACAAAAATACACAAATATAATTCAAGAAGGAGGTTTTTTTTAGTTTTTTGATTTTCGCATTTTTTTCAAAATGGCGGCTGTTTTCGATGAAAAATGCCTGATTTTGGACTTTGGCGGCCATTTTCTCAAAATCTGTTCAGTAACTTTTTAGGTTACCGGACCTTTGGTCCGATAACCTATTGGCATGGCGTTGCGTCCGTCGTCCGTCCGTCCGTCCGTCCGTCCGGCGTTAACATTTTTATCTTTAAAGTTAACGATCGAATCTTTCTGAAATTTTGCACAAAAATGCCTAAAAATATTTTGAGAAGGAGGTATTTTTTTGTTTTTTGATTTTCGCATTTTTTTCAAAATGGCGGCCGTTTTTGTCGAAAATCAATTGTGGACATATAGGAAATGATATTTGCTGAATATTCTCGTGACCTTGAATTTGACCTCTGACCTCAGTTTCAAGGTCAAAGAACAAAATGGGTAATATCTTGCTTATTATCGACTTTACAGCTTAGAAATCAATTTTGGACATATAGGAAATGATATATACCGAATATTCTGATGACCTTGAATTTGACCTTTGACCTTATTTTCAAGGTCACAGGACAAAATGGCTAATATCTCACTGTTTATCGACTTTACAGCTTAGGAATCAATTATGACCATATAGGAAATGATATATGCAGATTATTGTCATGACCTTGAATTTGACCTTCGACCTCATTTTCAAGGTCACGGGACAAAATGGCTAATATCTCACTTATTATCGATTTTACAGCTTAGGAATCAATTGTGGACATGTAGAAAATGATATATCCTGAATATGCACGTGACCTTGAATTTGACCTTTGACCTCATTTTCAAGGTCACGGGACAAAATGGCTAATATCTCGCCATTATGGATTTTACAGCTTAGGAATCAATCGTGGACATATAGGAAATGATATATCCATAATATTTTTGTGACTTTGAATTTGACCTTTGGCCTCATTTTCAAGTTTTTTTTTAATACAGAACACTCCTCATAATATGTACTCCTGTGGTGTGTATAAGTTTCGTTGCGCTTGAATCGCTGGAAGTGGGCCATTTTGGCCCAAACTCGGCCCAAATGAGACTTTTCCATGTTATACTCTCCTATGCGTTATAATGGGACACATTATGTCTAATATCTCACTCAATATTGAGATTAGACACTAGAAATCAATTGTGGACTTATAGGAAATGATATATGCTGAATATTTTCCTGACCTTGAATTTGACCTCTGACCTTAGTTTCAAGGTCAGACCACAAAATAGCTAATATCTCGCTTATTATCGACTTTACAGATAAGAAATCAATTGTGGACATATGGGAAATAATATATGCCGAATATTTTCATGACCTTGAATTTGACCTTTGACCTCATTTTCAAGGTCACAGGACAAAATGACTAATATCTCGCTTCTTATCGACTTTACAGCTTAGGAATTAATTATGAACATATATAGGAAATGATATATGCAGATTATTGTCATGACCTTGAATTTGACCTTTGACCTCATTTTCAAGGTCACAGGACAAAATGGCTACTATCTCACTTATCGATTTTACAGCTTAGGAATCAATTGTGGACATATAGGAGATGATATATGCTGAATATTCTCGGACCTTGAATTTGACCTCCGACCTCATTTTCAAGGTCACGGGACAAAATGGCTAATATCTCGCTTATTATCGACTTTACAGCTTAGGAATCAAATATGGACATACAGGAAAGGATATACGCTGAATATTCTGATGACCTCAAATTTGACCTTTGACCTTATTTTCAAGGTCATAGCACAAAATTGCTAATATCTCGCTTATTATCGACTTTACGGCTTAGGAATCAATTGTGAACATATAGGAAATGTTATATGCGGAATATTCTCGTGACCTTGAATTTGACCTTTGACCTCATTTCCAAGATCACAGGACAAAATTGCTAATATCTCGCTTATTATCGACTTTACGGCTTAGGAATCAATTGTGAACATATAGGAAATGATATATGCTGAATATTCTCGTGACCTTGAATTTGACCTTTGACCTCATTTTCAAGGTCACAGGACAAAATGGCCAATATCTTGCTTATTAGCGACTTTGCAGCTTAGGAATCAATTGTGAACATATAGGGAATGATATATGCTGAATATTCTAGTGACCTTGAATTTGACACTTGACCTAAATTTCAAGGTTAGTCATTTTATTTTCAAGGTCAGAATACAAAATGGCTTATATCTCGCTTATTATCAAATTTACAGCTTAGGGGTCCATAGTGAACATATAGGAAATGATGTATGCTGAATATTTTGGTGATCTAGAATTTGACCTTTGATCTCATTTTCAAGGTCAGAAAACAAAATGGCTAATATGTCGCTTATTATCATCTTTATATCTGCCCCTGATGACTATTTGGTCGGGCTTTGTTTCTATTGCAAAATGTTGTATTTTACCTTTCTTATTGGCATCATCAAAATTTGATTGTATTGGTGGTAATAGATTGATACTTGCATTTGTACCACTGAGTCGGTGTCACTGCTGGCGGACGTTAAATCTGTCCCCGAGGATACCATCAACTCAGTAGCCTTCGGGCTTGTGATTGGGTACTTTTGTACTTGTCATGTATCTATTCCATGGGGTTAGATTCGGATTTCTAAATTATTGTCATAGGTTGTTGGGCAGTTGTATACTAATTCCATCTGTTGTACAGTAGAAACAACTACATTTAACACATTGTCTGCCCCTGAAGACGCCAGTGTGTCTTTGGATAAACTATTTGGTCGGGCTTTGTTTGTTTCTATTGCAAAATGTAGTATTTTACGTTTCTTATTGGCATCATCAAAATCTGATTGTATTGGTGGTAATAGATTGATACTTACATTTACAGCATAGGAATCAATTGCGAATATAGAGGAATGATATATACTGAATATTTTCATAACCTTGAACTTGTAACTTTGACCTCATTTTCAAGGTCACATCACAGAATGGCTAATGTCTCACTTATTATCGACTTTACAGCTAAGGAATTTATTGTGGACATACTAGAAGGGATATATTTGTTGAAAATTTCATGACCTTGAATTTATCAGTGACTTTATTTTCAAGGTCACTGGACAAAAGGCTAATAATCTAAAATGTATATTGTCCGGTAACCTTTCTTAGCCCTTGGGCTAATTTTTTAGGTTACCGTCGTCGTCCACATTTTTATCTTTTTTGTTTACGGGCGAATTTTTCTGAAATTTTCCACAAAAATACACAAATATAATTCAAGAAGGAGGTTTTTTTTAGTTTTTTGATTTTCGCATTTTTTTCAAAATGGCGGCTGTTTTCGATGAAAAATGCCTGATTTTGGACTTTGGCGGCCATTTTCTCAAAATCTGTTCAGTAACTTTTTAGGTTACCGGACCTTTGGTCCGATAACCTATTGGCATGGCGTTGCGTCCGTCGTCCGTCCGTCCGTCCGTCCGTCCGGCGTTAACATTTTTATCTTTAAAGTTAACGATCGAATCTTTCTGAAATTTTGCACAAAAATGCCTAAAAATATTTTGAGAAGGAGGTATTTTTTTGTTTTTTGATTTTCGCATTTTTTTCAAAATGGCGGCCGTTTTTGTCGAAAAACGCTCAATTTTGGACTTTGACGGCTGTTTTCTCAAAAACTGTCTGATCAGTTTTGAGTTTTTGGTTTCAAAAGATTCCCCTCATATACCTCTGTGATATGTATAAGTTTGGTTACCCTAAATTCGCCGGTCTCCGTGTGGCGGCCATTTTGAATTTTTGGCGGGTCGGCAAAAAAAAAATTTTCGCCCCAAATCGCATTACTATCCATTTTGGGCCATTTCTAGGCAAAAAAAAATTTTCACCCTTTGAAAAAAGTTTTGGACTTGGAAAATTTTCGGCACTTTTTTCCTTCATAATGGGAGCTGTCCGGACTGTACTCATAGAACGCTTGGAGATAGAGCTTAGAAATTGGCACTTTCAAATGGGAAGTCATATATGGCGACTTGTGTGGTGACCTTGAATTTTACCTTGGATGACCTTGAAAGGTCAAAACAGCCATTTTTGGGTCGAAAAATGCTCAAATTCGCACCTGATCTGTATTTTTAGGTTACCGGACCTTTGGTCCGATAACCTATTGCCGTGGCGTTGCGTCCGTCGTCCGGCGTCCGTCGTCCGTTGTCCGTCCGTCCACATTTTTATCATTAAAGTTTACAGGCGAATATTTCTGAAATTTTGCACAAAAATACCTAAAAATATTTCCAGGAAAGGTTTTTTTTAGTTTTTTGATTTTCGCATTCTTTTCAAAATGGCGGCCGTTTTCGTCGAAAAATGGCCAATTTTGGACTTTGATGGTCGTTTTCTCAAAATCTGTTCAGTAACTTTTTTTCTTATTGATGCATGACACTCCTCCTATGTACCCCTATGACATGTATAAATTTCATTGCCCTTGAATCGCTCGAAGTGGGCCATTTTGGGCCCAAACTCGGCCCAAATGGGACTTTCCCATGTTAAATTCTTCTATGCTTTATAATGGGACACATTAAGCCTAATATCTCACTTAAAATTGAAATTAGAGACTAAGAATCAATTGTAGACATATAGGAAATGATATATGGTGAATATTCTCGTGACCTTGAATTTGACCTCTGACCTCGGTATCAAGGTCAGAGCGGCCGTTTTCATCTAAAAATGGCCCATTTTGGACTTTGATGGTCATTTTCTCAAAATCTGTTCAGTAACTTTTCTTCTTATTGATGCATAACACTCCTCATATGTACCCCTGTGACATGTATAAATTTCGTTGTGCTTGAATCGCTCGAAGTTGGCCATTTGGGCCCAAACTCGGCCCAAATGGGACTGTCCCATGTTAAATTCTCCTATGCTTTATAATGGGACACATTAAGCCTGATATCTCACTTAATATTGAGATTAGAGACTAGGAATCAATTGTGGACATATCGGAAATGATATATGCCGAATATTCTTGTGACCTTGAAGTTGACCTCTGACCTCGGTTTCAAGGTCAGAGCACAAAATGGCTAATATCTCGTTCATTATCGACTTAACAGCTTAGGAATCAATTGTGGACATATAGGAAATGATATATGCTGAATATTCTGATAACCTTGAATTTGACCTTTGATCTCATTTTCAAGGTCACAGGACAAAATGGCTAATATCTCACTTATTATCGATTTTACAGCTTAGGGATCAATTGTGGACATATAGGAAATGATATATGCTGAATATTCTCGTGACCTCAAATTTGACCTCCGACCTCAGTTTCAAGGTCAGAGCACAAAATGGCTAATATCTCGCTTATCATCAACTTTACAGCTTAGGAATCAATTGTGGACATATAGGAAACGATATATGCCAAATATTCTGATGACGTTGATTTTGACCTTTGACCTCATTTTCAAGGTCACAGGACAAAATGGCCAATATCACACTTATTATCGATTTTACAGCTAAGGGATCAATTGTGAACATATAGGAAATGATATATGCTGAATATTATCATGACCTTGAATTTGACCTCTGACCTCATTTTCAGGATCACAGGACAAAATGGCTAATATCACACTTATTATCGACTTTACAGCTTAGCAATCAATTGTGAACATATAGAAAATGATATATTCTGAACATTGTCATGACCTTGAACTTGACCTTTGACCTCATTTTCCATGTCGCAGGACAAAATTGCTAATATCTCGCTTATTATCAATTTTACAGCTTAGGAATCAATTATGAACATATAGGAAAAGATATATGCTGAATATTGCTATGACCTTGAATTTGACCTTTGACCTCATTTTCAAGGTCAGAGAACGAAATGGCTAATATCTCGCTTTTTATCCACTTTACAGCTCAGCAATCAATTGTGGACATATAGAAAATGATATATTCTGAACATTGTCATGACCCTGAACTCCACCTTAGACCTAATCACCAAGGTCACAGGACAAAATGGCTATTAGCTCGCTTATTATCGACTTCAGAGCTTATAAATCAATTATGAACGTATAGGAAATGATATAAGCTGAAATTTGCTATGACCTTGAATTCAACCTTTGACCTCATATTCAAGGTCTCAGGACATGATGGCTAATATCTCGCTTATTTTTGACTTTACAGCTTGAAAATCAGTTGTGGACATACTAGAAATGACATATGCCGAATATTATTGTGTCCTCGAATTGACCAATGACCTTATTTTCAAGGTCACGGGACAAACTACTAATATCTAAAATATGTATTGTCCGGTAACCTTTCTTAGCCCTTGGGCTAATTTTTTCAAAAACTGTCTGATCAGTTTTGAGATTTTTGTTTGAAAAGATTCCTCTTATATACCTCTGTGACGTGTATAAGTTTTGTTGCCCTTGAATCGCCGATCTCCGTGTGGCGGCCATTTTGAATTTTTGACGAGTTGGCGAAAAAAAATAATTTTCGTCCCAAATCGCATTACTATCCATTTCGGGCCATTTCTAGGCAGAAAAAAATTTTCACCCTTTGAAAAAAATTTTGGACTTAGAAAATTTTCGGCACTTTTTTCCTTCATAATGGGAGCTGTCAGGACTGTACTCATAGAACGCTTGAAGATAGAGCTTAGAAATTGGCACTTTCAAATGGAAAGTCATATATGGCGACTTGTGTGGTGACCTTGAATTGACCTTCTATGACCTTGAAAGGTCAAAACAGCCATTTTGGGGTCAAAAATGCCCAGATTTGCCTCTATAGATCTATGAAATGCTTGCAGATAGAGCTCATGTTTGCATTATGAACATATAGGAAGACATATATGGCACAACTGATGATGACCTTGAACTTGACGTCAGATGACCTTGAGTGCCAAATGTCTGACTTGGAATGTGTAAATTGACCTGAGCGGCCTAAACGATTCCACCCAGATATATATTTGTATTATGATCATATAGAATATCAAATACCGCACACATACATGTAATGGTGACATCAAAATTTACACGGATTGGTAAATCTCAAGGTCATATGTTAACACTGCGAACCTTGATTGGTAAATCTCAAGGTCTGTTACCAGCCATGGCCAAACAAAAATTGTCCGGTAACCTATCTTAGCCTTTGGGCTAATTTTTAGGTTACCGGACCTTTGGTCCGATAACCTATTGCCATGGCGTTGCGTCCGGCGTCCGTCGTCCGTCGTCCGTCGTCCGTCGTCCGTCCGTCCGTCCGTTCACATTTTTATCTTTAAAGTTTATGATGGAATATTTCTGAAATTTTGCACAAAAATAACTAAAAATATTTCCAGGAAAGGTTTTTTTTAGTTTTCTGATTTTCCAATTTTTTTCAAAATGGCGGCCGTTTTCGTCGAAAAATGGCCAATTTTGGACTTTGACAATCATTTTCTCAAAATCTTATCAGTAACTTTTTTTCTTATTGATGCATAACACTCCTCCTATGTGCCCCTGTGACATGTATAAATTTCGTTGCCCTTGAATCGCTCGAAGTGGGCCATTTTGGGCCCAAACTCGGCCCAAATGGGACTCTCCCATGTTAAATTCTCCTATGCTTTATAATGGGACACAATTAAGCCTAATATCTCACTTAATATTGAGATTAGAGACTAGGAATCAATTGTGCACATATAGGAAATGATATATCCTGAATATTCTGGTGACCTTGAATTTGACCTCTGACCTCGGTTTCAAGGTCAGAGGGCCATTTTCGTCGAAAAATGGCCAATTTTGGACTTTGACGGTCGTTTTCTCAGAATCCGTTCAGTAACTATTTTTCTTATCAATGCATAACACTCCTCATATGTACCCCTGTGACACGTATAAATTTCGTTGCCCTTGAATCGCTCGAAGTAGGCCATTTTGGGCCCAAACTCGGCCCAAATGGGACTTTCCCATGTTAAATTCTCCTATGCTTGACAATGGGACACATTAAGCCTAATATCTCACTTAATATTGAGATTAGAGACTAGGAATCAATTGTGGACATATAGGAAATGATATATGCTGAATATTCTCAGGGTCTTGAATTTGACCTCTGACCTCGGTTTCAAGGTCAGAGCACAAAATGTCTAATATCTTGCTTATTAACGACTTTACAGCTTAGGAACCAATTGTGGACATATAGGAAATGATATATGCCGAATATTCTGATGACCTTGAATTTGACCTTTGACCTCATTTTCAAGGTCACACCACAGAATGGCTAATATCTCCCTTATTATCGATTTTACAGCTTAGGGATCAATTGTGGACATATAGGAAATGATATATGCTGAATATTCTCGTGATCTTGAATTTGACTTCTGACCTCAGTTTCAAGGTCAAAGCACAAAATGGCTAATATCTTGCTTATTATTGACTTTACAGTGTAGGAATCAATTATGAACTTATAGGAAATGATATATGCAGATTATTGTCATGACCTTGAATTTGACCTTTGACCTCATTTTCAAAGTCACAGGACAAAATGGCTAATATCTCATTTATTATCGATTCTACAGCTTAGGGAGCAATTGTGGACATATAGGAAATGATATATGCTGAATATTCTTGTGACCTTGAATTTGACCTTTGACCTCATTTTCAAAGTCACAGGACAAAATGGCTAATATCTCATTTATTATCGATTCTACAGCTTAGGGAGCAACTGTGGTCATATAGGAAATGATATATGCTGAATATTATCGTGACCTTGAATTTGACCTCTGACCTCAGTTTCAAGGTCAGAGCTCAAAATGGCTAATATTTCGCTTATTATTGACTTTACAGCTTAGGAATCAATTGTGGACATATAGGAAATGATATATGCAGATTAATATCGAGACTATCAATTTGACCTTTGACCTCATTTTCAGGATCACAGGACAAAATGGCTGATATCTCGCTTTTTATCCACTTTACAGCTTAGCAATCAATTGTGAACATATAGGAAATGATATATGCTGAATATTGCTATGACCTTGAATTTGACCTTGACCTCCTTTTCAAGGTCGCAGGACAAAATAGCTAATATCTCGCTTATTATCGATTTCACAGCTTAGGAATCAATTATGAACATATAGGAAATGATATATGCTGAATATTGCTATGACCTTGAATTTGACCTTTGACCTCATTTTCAAGGTCAGAGAACGAAATGGGTAATATCTCGCTTTTTATTGACTTTACAGCTTGGCAATCAATTGGGGACATATAGAAAATGATATATTCTGAACATTGTCATGACCTTGAACTTCACCTTTGACCTAATTTCCAAGGTCACAGGACAAAATGGCTAATGGCTTGCTCATTATGGACTTTACAGCTTAGGAATCAATTATGAACATATAGGAAATGATATATGCTGAATATTGCTATGACCTTGAATTCGACCTTTGACCTCATTTTCAAGGTCACAGGACATAATGGCTAATATCTCGCTTATTATTGACTTCACAGCTTAGGAATTAATTGTGGACATACTAGAAATGACATATGCCGAATATTATCGTGTCCTTGAATTGACCAATGACGTTTTTTAAAGGTCACGGGACAAAATACTAATATCTAAAATATATATTGTCCGGTAACCTTTCTTAGCCCTTGGGCTAATTTTTTTCTTTTTGATACATAAGACTCCTCATATGTACTCCTATGATGTCTATAAATTTCGTTCCACTTGAATCGCTCGAAGTGGGCCATTTTGGCCCAAACTCGGCCCAAATGGGACTTTCCCATGTTAAATTCTCCTATGCTTTATAATGGGACACATTATGCCTAATATCTCACTTGATATTGAGATTAGAGACTAGGAATCAGTTGTGGACATATAGGAAATGATATATGCTGTATATGTCGTGACCTTGAACTTGACCTTTGACCTCATTTTCAAGGTCACAGGACAAAATGGCTAATATCTCGCTTGTTATCGACTTTACAGCTTAGGAATCAATTGTGGACATATAGGAAATAATATATGCTGAATATTCTCGTGACCTTGAATTTGACCTCTGACCTCACTTTCAAGGTACAGGACAAAATGGCTAATATCTCGCTTGTTATCGACTTTACAGCTTAGCAATCAATTATGAACATATAAGAAATGATATATGCAGATTATTGTCATGACCTTGAATTTGACCTTTGACCTCATTTTCAAGGTCACAGGACAAAATGGCTAATATCTCGATTGTTATCGACTTTACAGCTTAGGAATCAATTGTGGACATATAGGAAATGATATATGCTGAATATTCTGATGACCTTGAATTTGACCTTCGACCTCATTTTCAAGGTCACAGGACAAAATAGCTAATATATCGCTTGTTATCGACTTTACAGTTTAGCAATCAATTATGAACATATAGGAAATGATATATGCAGATTATTGTCATGACCTTGAATTTGACCTTTGACCTCATTTTCAAGGTCACAGGACAAACAGGCTAATATCTGACTTATTATCGATTTTACAGCTTAGGAATCAATTGTGGACATATAGGAAATGATGTATGCTGAATATTCTCGTGACCTTGAATTTGACCTCTGACCTCATTTTCAAGGTCCAAGGACAAACTGGCTCATATCTTGTTCCTCTATTGACTGTATGGCTTGGGAATCAATTGTGGACATGATATAGAAAATGATATACATTGAATATTTTGATGACCTTGAATTTGACCTTTGCCCCTTCATTTTCAAGGCCACAGCACAAAATTGCTAATATCTCTCTGATTATTGAATTTACCGCTTAGCAATTAACTGTGGACATGATATATGCTGAATGTTATATATGCTGAATATTCTCTTGACCTTGAATTCGACCAGTGACCTGGCTAACATCTAAAATATTAAACATTGTCCGGTAACCTATCTTCGGCCCTTGGCCTAATTTTTTCTTATTGATGCATAACACTCCTCATATGTACCCTTGTGACATGTATAAATTTCGTTGCCCTTGAATCGCTCGAAGTGGGCCATTTTGAGCCCAAACTCGGCCCAAATGGGACTTTCCCATGTTAAATTCTCCTATGCTTTATAATGGGACACATTAAACCCTAATGTCTCACTTAATATTGAGATTAGAGACTAGGAATGAATTGTGGACATATAGGAAATGATATATGCTGAATATTCTCGTGACCTTGAATTTGACCTTTGACCTCATTTTCAAGGTCACAGGACAAAATGACTAATATCTCGCTTATTATCGACTTTACAGCTTAGGAATCAATTGTGAAGATATATGAAATGATATATGCTGAATATTCTCGTGACCTTGACTTTGACCTTTGACCTCATTTTCAAGGTCACATGACAAAATGACTAATATCTCGCTTATTATCGACTTTACAGCTTAGGAATCAATTGTGAACATATAGGAAATGATATATGCTGAATATTCTCGTGACCTTGAATTTGACCTTTGACCTCATTTTCAAGGTCACAGGACAAAATGGCCAATATCTTGCTTATTAGCGACTTTACAACTTAGGAATCAATTGTGAACATATAGGAAATGATATATGCTGAAAATTCTCATGACCTTGAATTTGACCTTTGATTTCATTTTCAAGGTCACATGACAAAATGGCTAATATCTTGCTTATTATCGACTTTACAGCTTAGGAATCAATTGTGAACATATAGGAAATGATATATGCTGAAAATTCTCATGACCCTGAATTTGACCTTTGACCTCATTTTCAAGGTCACATGACAAAATGGCTAATATCTTGCTTATTATCGACTTTACAGCTTAGGAATCAATTGTGAACATATAGGAAATGATATATGCTGAATATTCTCGTGACCTTGAATTTGACCTTTGACCTCATTTTCAAGGTCACAGGACAAAATGGCGAATATCTTGCTTGTTAGCGACTTTACAGCTTAGGAATCAATTGTGAACATATTGGAAATGATATATGCTGAATATTCTAGTGACCTTGAATTTGACTTTTGACCTCATTTTCAAGGTCAACAGGACAAAATGGCTAATATCTTGCTTATTATCGACTTTACAGCTTAGGAATCAATTGTGAACATATAGGAAATGATATATGCTGAATATTCGAGTGACCTTGAATTTGACTTTTGACCTCATTTTCAAGGTCAACAGGACAAAATGGCTAATATCTTGCTTATTATCGACTTTACAGCTTAGGAATCAATTGTGAACATATAGGAAATGATATATTCTGAATATTTTAATGATATTGAATTTGACCTTTGACCTAAATTTCAAGGTCAGTCATTTTATTTTCAAAGTCAGATTACAAAATGGCTTATATCTCGCTTATTATCAAATTTACAGCTTAGGGGTCCATAGTGAACATATAGGAAATGATGTATGCTGAATAGTTTGGTGATCTAGAATTTAACCTTTGATCCCATTTTCACGGTTAGAGATATGGCGATTTCAGTGGTCACCTTGAATTTGACCTTCAACTTTCTCGGCTTAACTCTGTATATTTCTCCGGTAATTTTTTATTTTTTTTTATTTTTTTATTTTTTTTCTTAATGGCGGCCGTTTTCGTCGAAAAACGGTCAATTTTGAAGTTTGACGGCCATTTTCTCAAAAACTGTCTGATCAGATTTGTTATGTACCTCTGTGATGTGTATAAGTGTATAAGCGGCCATTTTGAATTTTCGACGGGTCGACGAAAAAAAAATTTTCGGCCCAAATCGCATTACTATCCATTTTAGGCCATTTCTAGGCAAAAAAAATGTTTCACCTTTTGAACAAAATTTTGGACTTGGAAATTTTTCGGCACTTTTTTCCTTCATAATGTGAGCTGTCAGGACTGTACTCCTAGAACGCCGGAAGATAGAGCTTAGAAATTGGCACTTTCAAATGGGAAGCCATTCATATATGGCGACTTGTGTGGTGACCTTGAATTTGACTTTGGATGACCTTGAAAGGTCAAACCAGCCATTTCGGGGTAAACAAATGCCCAGATTGGCCTCTACAGATGAAATGCTTGTAGATAGAGCTTAGGTCATGTTGTGTTTATTCTTTGTTTCCCATCAACTTTTTTTTCGAAAAGTGCCTGCCAGCCAGGACAAAAAACAAACACAGAAAAAAAAAACACAGACGTTTATCATCATGGTGCCATCTTTTTTCACGAAGTAACTAATGCCAAAAATGTAAAATAAACGTCATTTGACCATTTGTTAAGCTAATAATACTTTATTGATAATATCAGAGAGGGAAACAGCAAAACGGAAACCATTTACTATCCTTCACGAAGTTCTGTGTTTTGGGGGCTAGAAAAACATCATTTTTGAGGGGAAAAAAGACAAAAAGGTTTGTGTTTTTTTCTCAAAATAATTGCTATTTTCACCCGCCCGCTGACGGGAAACAAAGAAAAAAAACAACACGGCCTTACGTTTGCATTATTAGCATATAGGAAATCATATATGGAATAACTGATGATACCCTTGACCTTGACCTCAGATGACTTTGAGTACCAAATGTCTGATGTGAAATGTGTAAATTAGCCTCCAAGGTTTAAACATTTGCACATACAGGTTAGGATTGTGTAGAAGCTTACAAGAAGTCATGTATTTATAGCACATCTCTTGGAGACCTTGAATTTGACCTTATATATTATGACCTTGAAATCCAAATCTCACAATCTTGCCTGACCTGACATGTGTGAATTGGCCTCTACAGACAAAATACTTGTTGATGGAGCTTATATGTTTGTATTATGAACATATATGAAGTCATATGCATCATACCTAATGGTGATATTGCAGTTCACAAAGATGACCTTGATTGGTAAATCTCAAAGTCATATCACTTGCAATGCTTAAAGCCGAAATTGTCTGGTAACCTATCTTAGCCCTTGGGCTAATTTTTTGCATACTGAGGAAATTTGCTAAATAAGAATCCAGTCAGGCTTATTCCGTTGAAATAGTAACATCATATATCTTTGAGAATCCTGGAGGGATTTGGTGGCTGGAGGAAGGATGGGGCACAATGAAATCAAAACATACTAAATCAAGCGGATTTGACTTTGTTCTGATTTAGAGCACGGTTATTCAGGTATTTATTATTTGTAAACTGAGGATATTTATTAAGCTGTTTGTTATTTGCAGAATGAGGATTGTTATTCAGGTGTTTGTTATTTGCAGACTGAGGATGGTTTCTCAGGTGTTTGTAATTTGCAGACTGAGGATAGTTATTCAGGTGTTTGTTATTTGTAGATTGAGGATAGTTATTCAGGTGTTTGTTATTTGCGGGCTGAGGATAGTTATTCAGGTGTTTGTTTTTTGCAGACTGAGGAAAGCTATTCAGGTGTTTCTTACTTGTAGACTGAGAATGGTTATTCAGGTGTTTGTTATTTGCAGACTGGGGATGGTTATTTAGGTGTTTGTAATTTGCAGACTGAGGATGGTTATTTAGGTGTTTGTTATTTGCAGACTGAGGATACATATTCAGGTGTCTGTTATCTGCAGACTGAGGATGGTTATTCAGGTGTTTGTAATTTGCAGGCTGAGAATGGTATTTATGTGTTTGTTCTTTGCAGACTGAGGATAGCTATGCAGGCGTTTGTTATTTGCAGACTGAAGCTAGTTATTCAGGTGTTTGTTATTTGCAGACTGAGGATAGTTATTCAGGTGTTTGTTATTTGTAGACTGAGGATAGTTATTCATGTGTATGTTATTCGCAGACTGAGGATGGTTATTTAGGTGTTTGTTATTTACAAATTGAGTAGGGTTATTCAGGTGTTTGTTATTTGCAGACTGAGAAAAGTTTCTGGGTGTTTGTTATTGCAGATTAAGGATGGTTACCGTATATGCCCTAATAGACACGCCGGGCACGTTGCAAAAGCGAGGGGGGTGCGTCTGTAATGTTACGATATACCTGAAATTCATACGTCGGCCTTGTGACCATAATCGTCTACTGACATCATAGTGCAAACATGCACTGCAAAATCGCTTCCCGTTGGGGTTCTGCCAGGCGATGCACTGGTACATTATGATGCCAGTAGATATATTTAGCAGTGCGCATGCGCGTGCTGGAAATCACCTGATTCTCCTGATCATGGAGAAACCCAAAATATCTTAAGGTTTTTCTTTCAAACTAATCGTGGTTAACTATGCAAAAACGCATAGCAAAAACAGCAAAAGAGTTTAAATTGGATAGACGACATGTACAAGAATGGTGTAGGGATGATACTGTATATATGTGCAGACTCGAAGCCTTTGTAACGATCGACATTTGTGTGCATTATGATATATTTGCCGACTCAAAGCCTTTGCAACGATCGACTTTCGATCGTTGTGGTCAAATATTGTCTTTGTTTATTGTTTATTTTTGTCAGAAAAAGAGGGGGGCGCGTTTATTAGGATTGGTGTGTCTATTAGGGCATATACGGTATTCATGTGTTTGTTATTTGCTGACTGAGGATATTTATTCAGGTGCTTGTCATTTGCAGTCTGAGAATAGTTATTTGAGTGTTTGTTATCTGCAGGCTGAGGACACCTTGAACAGCATGGACACGGAAAGAAGACGTCAAGCTTTGCAGAATTACCTGATTTACGTACAACAAGACATCGAGAGGGAGCTGAAGGGTCGCGATGGTGAGTATTACACTCAGTAACAAAGCACTTCACGATTATGAGGCTTGAATTCACGGAAGCTTTGTATGTCCATACAAATTTGAGAAACATGAAGAGAAGCGGTGGCATGGTAACATGTGATTACATCGATGATGTCCCGTATGTTTGTGACCATGGTAACATGTGATTACATCGATGATGTCCCGTATGTTTGTGACCATGGTAACATGTGATTACATCGATGATGTCCCGTATGTTTGTGACCATGGTAACATGTGATTACATCGATGATGTCCCGTATGTTTGTGACCATGGTAACATGTGATTACATCGATGATGTCCCGTATGTTTGTGACCATGGTAACATGTGATTACATCGATGATGTCCCGGCCTGGAGTGTGTTCTAAAAAACTACCGCCCTGTCAGCAACTTGCAGTTTTTATCAAAAGTTGTTGAACGTGCATGTCTCACACAATTCTCTTCTTACATCGAAAGCAATGCTCTTCTTCCAATATATCAATCAGCATACCGCAAGTCTTTCAGCACTGAGACAGCATTAGTCAAGTTATCAAATGATATTCTCTGGAGCATGGAATATCAATGCATCACAGCATTGGTGTGCATTGATCTGTCGGCAGCATTTGACACTGTAGACCATGATGTGCTACTTCAAGTCCTTCATAACAAGTTTGGTGTTGCTGGCAAACCTCTGTTGTGGTTTGAGAGCTATCTTCGGTCTCGAGCTGCCAAAGTTATGATCGACGGTCATCTATCATCATCAGCTCCGCTTACCTGCTCGGTTCCTCAGGGCTCAATTTGTGGACCAGTTCTGTATAATATTTATGCCAGCACCCTTGATGAACATATCAGCAAATATCACGTCTCCATACTTGGGTACGCTGATGATCACTCCATATACTCCTCCTTCAATCCCAACTCCAACGAGAAAACATTGGAAGCATTTGAGAACTTGGAAAATTGCTTGATCTCTATAAACAACTGGATGACAATAAACAGGCTTAAAATGAACTCCAGCAAAACCGAATTCATCTTGTTCGGTCATAAAAGTCAACTGGATAAGTGTGATGTCGATTCAATCAATGTCTGTTCAGACAAGGTTGTACAATCCTCGTGTGTGAAGTATCTCGGTGTCCATTTCGACGACACTCTTACCTTCAAACGTCACATCAGCGAAAAGTGTCGGACAGCTGCATTCAATTTGTACAACATTCGCCATATACGTGAGTACATCACAGTGGATATATGCCACAAACTTGTCCACTCCTTGGTCTTATCCCACTTGGACTACGCCAACTCTTTGTTGTATGGCCTCCCTGCAACCACATTGGGTCCTCTTCGCAGAATTCAGCATCGTGCAGCCAAACTGGTCCTCAATCGCGGTCGTTACACCAGTGCCACTGATGCCCTCAGAACCTTGCACTGGCTTCCGATTGAATATCGTGGCCAGTTCAAAATAGCATGCTTGGTGTTCCATTGCCTTCAAGGTACTGCACCCAAGTACTTACAAGACCTCATACACATCAACATACCTCGAAGAAATACACGGTCATCGGCGGACGCACTAAAACTGAAGTGCCCTAAAACTGCACGGAAAACATTTGCGGATCGCTCCTTCTCAGTATCTGGTCCTACCATCTGGAATACTCTCCCATGTCACATTCGTAACGTCCAAACATATCCAGCCTTCAAAACAGCTCTCAAAACCTATTACTTCGCCAAAGCTTTTAATGTCTAAACAAAATATCACTTGTTCAATTAATTCATTATTATTTTTGTACAGCGCCGCTGATTATATTGTAAAATATATAAATGTGCGCTCTATAAATGTAAATGTAGTAGTAGTAGTAGTAGTAGTATGTTTGTGACCATGGTAACACGTGATTACATCGATGATGTCCCGTATGTTTGTGACCATGGTAACACGTGATTACATCGATGATGTCCCGTATGTTTGTGACCATGGTAACACGTGATTACATCGATGATGTCCCGTATGTTTGTGACCATGGTAACACGTGATTACATTGATGATGTCTTGTATGTTTGTGACCATGGTAACACTTGCTTACATTGATGATGTGCTGTATGTTTGTGACCATGGTAACCCGTGCTTACATTGGTGATGTCTTGTATGTTTGTGACCATGGTAACATGTGTTTACATTGATGATGTCTTATATGTTTGTGACCATGGTAACATGTGATTACATTGATGATGTCCCGAATGTTTGTGACCATGGTAACACGTGATTACATTGATGATGTCTTGTATGTTTGTGACCATGCTAACACTTGCTTACATTGATGATGTGCTGTATGTTTGTGACCATGGTAACCCGTGCTTACATTTATGATGTCTTGTATGTTTGTGACCATGGTAACACGTGTTTACATTGATGATGTCTTATATGTTTGTGACCATGGTAACATGTGATTACATTGATGATGTCCTGTATGTTTGTGACCATGGTAACACGTGATTACATTGATGATGTCCTGTATGTTTGTGTCTATGGTAACATGTGATTACATCGATGATGACCTGTATGTTTGTGACCATGGTAACACGTGATTACATTGATGATGTCTTGTATGTTTGTGACCATGGTAACACATGCTTACATTGATGATGACCTGTGTGTTTGTGACCATGGTAACACGTGCTTACATTGATGATGTCCTGTATGTTTGTGACCATGGTAACATGTGATTACATTGATGATGACCTGTATGTTTGTGAACATGGTAACACGTGCTTACATTGATGATGACCTGTATGTTTGTGACCATGGTAACACGTGCTTACACTGATGATGACCTGTATGTTTGTGACCATGGTAACACGTGATTACATTGATGATGACCTGTATGTTTGTGAACATGGTAACACGTGCTTACATTGATGATGACCTGTATGTTTGTGACCATGGTAATGCTTACATTGATGATGACATGTGTGTTTGTGACCATGGTAACACGTGCTTACATTGATGATGTCCTGTATATTTGTTACCATGGTAACACATGCTTACATTGATGATGACATGTATGTTTGTGACCATGGTAACACGTGATTACATTGATGATGTGCTGTATGTTTGTGACCATGGTAACCCGTGCTTACATTGATGATGTCTTGTATGTTTGTGACCATAGTAACATATGATTACATTGATGATGTGCTGTATGCTTGTGACCATGGTAACCCGTGTTTACATTGATGATGTCTTATATGTTTGTGACCATGGTAACATATGATTACATTGATGATGTGCTGTATGCTTGTGACCATGGTAACACGTGTTTACATTGATGATGTCTTATATGTTTGTGACCATAGTAACATATGATTACATTGATGATGTGCTGTATGCTTGTGACCATGGTAACCCGTGTTTACATTGATGATGTCTTATATGTTTGTGACCATGGTAACATGTGATTACATTGATGATGTCCTGTATGTTTGTGACCATGGTAACACGTGCTTACATTGATGATGTCCTGTATGTTTGTGACCATGGTAACAAATGCTTACATTGATGATGACCTGTGTGTTTGTGACCATGGTAACATGTGATTACATTGATGATGACATGTATGTTTGTGACCATGGTAACATGTGATTACATTGATGATGACCTGTATGTTTGTGACCATGGTAACACTTGATTACATTGATGATGTCCTGTATGTTTGTGTCCATGGTAACATGTGATTACATTGATGATGACCTGCATGTTTGTGACCATGGTAACACGTGCTTACATTGGTGATGTCCTGTATGTTTGTGACCATGGTAACACATGCTTACATTGATGATGACCTGTGTGTTTGTGACCATGGTAACACGTGTTTACATTGATGATGTCTTATATGTTTGTGACCATAGTAACATATGATTACATTGATGATGTGCTGTATGCTTGTGACCATGGTAACCCGTGCTTACATTGATGATGTCTTGTATGTTTGTGACCGTGGTAACACGTGTTTACATTGATGATGTCTTATATGTTTGTGACCATGGTAACATGTGATTACATTGATGATGTCCTGTATGTTTGTGACCATGGTAACACGTGCTTACATTGATGATGTCCTGTATGTTTGTGACCATGGTAACAAATGCTTACATTGATGATGACCTGTGTGTTTGTGACCATGGTAACATGTGATTACATTGATGATGACCTGTATGTTTGTGACCATGGTAACACGTGCTTACATTGATGATGTCCTGTATGTTTGTGACCATGGTAACACTTGATTACATTGATGATGTCCTGTATGTTTGTGTCCATGGTAACATGTGATTACATTGATGATGTGCTGTATGTTTGTGACCATGGTAACACGTGCTTACATTGATGATGTCCTGTATGTTTGTGACCATGGTAACAAATGCTTACATTGATGATGACCTGTGTGTTTGTGACCATGGTAACACGTGCTTACATTGATGATGACCTGTATGTTTGTGACCATGGTAACACATGATTACATTGATGATGACCTGTATGTTTGTGAACATGGTAACACGTGCTTATATTGATGATGACCTGTATGTTTGTGACCATGGTAATGCTTACATTGATGATGACATGTATGTTTGTTACCATGGTAACAGGGGTACAGAAGCTGCTGGATGTGTATCGTAACAAGCCGTCATTTGCCGACGCAGACACTCAGGAAGATTCCAGACAGAAACTTCACCAGGTGACCAAACATTGAAGTCGCCATACACGATTGCAGTAGACTGTTACTTGATAAGCTGAATGGTGTCAGGATGAAAGATGACTTTCATGCTTCCAAATCTGAGCTAGTTCTTTGTTAATTATTTAGTATTTTCAGGAGTTTTTTAGGCAATCTGTTCAAAATATATAACTAAAAATTTAGCCCAAGGGCTAAGATAGGATACCGGACAATTTTATTTTTTGAGCATTGCAGGTGTCATATGACCTTGAGATTTACCAATCAAGGCCATCTTCGTGAACTGCAATTTCACCGTTAGGCATGCTGCATATGACTTCATATATATTCATCATACAAACATATAAATTCATCATACAAACATATAAGCTCTATCAACAAGTATTTTGTCTGTAGAGGCCAATTTACACATGTCAAATCAGGCAAGATTTTGAAATTTGGCCTTAAATGTCATTTAAGGTAGAATTCAAGGTCACCAAAAGATGTGCCATGAATACATGACTTCTTGTAAGCTTGTACATAATCTTGACCTGAATGTGCAATGTTTAAGCCTCAGTGGCTAATTTGACAAACAAATCGGCGGACACCTGTGCGGTTGTGAGACCGACTGCCTCTCCCCCACCACCTTCTAGTTATATTATAATCTTATAAGAAGATATATATAGGGCACATCTATTGGTGACCTTGAACTTGACCTTAGAAGACCTTGAAGGCTAAATCTCAAAGTCTCGTCTGACCTGAAATGTGTAGATTGGCCTCCACAGACGGAAATACTTGTTAATAGGAATTATATATTTGTATTATGAACATATAGAAAGTTCTATGCAGCACAACGATTTTTAACCTGAAATTTATCACGACTTAATTTTATAACATCCACTGTCACTTCGTGTGTTCACTGAGTGCAATTTTGTTATGTTTTGTTATGTTTTTGAACAACTCAAACAAATAATTTTTGCATGCACACTGGAATCTTACCACAGATGTGAGATCACGATACCTTTTGTTTCTTGACAGGTGAACTGTATGGTATCGTTCTTGGAGGCGACTTACTACAAGCTGTCCTGTGCGATGTCAGACTTAGAGGGACGAACAAAACCCACATCCAAGTATCAGCAGTGTATTGAGAGGACAAAGGACAAACAGGTCACTGGCCAGAAATATCCACAGTCAATTGTGCTGTAACTTCAACTGTCATGTTCCTCGTCATCATCTTCTCGTTTATCCTCATCTTGTGAACCACACTCAGATAGGCCTACTTCTGCACACATGGTAGATGGCTGTGAACGTGGTAGATGGCCGTGAACGTGGTAGATGTCTGTGAACGTGGTAGATGGTTGTGAACGTGGTAGATGGCCGTGAACGTGGTAGATGGCCGTGAAAGTGGTAGATGGCCGTGAACGTGGTAGATGGCCGTGAGCGTGGTAGATGGCCGTGAACGTGGTAGATGGCCGTGAACGTGGTAGATGGCCGTGAACGTGGTAGATGGCCGTGAAAGTGGTAGATGGTTGTGAACGTGGTAGATGGCCGTGAACGTGGTAGATGGCCGTGAACGTGGTAGATGGCCGTGAACGTGGTAGATGGCTGTGAACCTGGTAGATGGGTGTGAACACGGTAGATGGCTGTGAACGTGGTAGATGGCCGTGAACGTGGTAGATGGCTGTGAACGTGGTAGATGGCTGTGAACACAGTAGATGGCTGTGAATGTGGTCAGATGGTTGTGAACGTGGTAGATGGCTGTGAACACGGTAGATGGCTGTGAACGTGGTCAGATGGCCGTGAACGTGGTAGATGGCCGTGAACGTGGTAGATGGCTGTGAACGTGGTCAGATGGTTGTGAACGTGGTAGATGGCCATGAACGTGGTAGATGGCCGTGAACGTGGTAGATGGCTGTGAACGTGGTCAGATGGTTGTGAACGTGGTAGATGGCCGTGAACGTGGTAGATGGCTGTGAACGCAGTAGATGGCCGTGAACGTGGTAGATGGCCTTGAACGTGGTATATGGCCGTGAACAGGGTAGATGGCCGTGAACGTGGTAGATGGCCGTGAACGTGGTAGATGGCAGTGAACACGGTAGATGGCCATGAACGTGGTAGATGGCCGTGAACGTGATAGATGGTTGTGAACGTGGTAGATGGCCGTGAACGTGGTAGATGGTTGTGAACGTGGTAGATGGCCGTGAACGTGGTAGATGGCTGTGAACGCGGTAGATGGCCTTGAACGTGGTAGATGGCCGTGAACATGGTAGATGGCTGTGAACGTGGTAGATGGCTGTGAACCTGGTAGATGGTTGTGAACACGGTAGATGGCTGTGAACACGGTAGATGGGTGCTAGCCCATGCCACCTTCACCTTGTTGACGTATTCTCAAGTAATCTCTCTGTGTTGTGTCACAGGGTCAGGCTACAAGTGTTCTGCGTTACCATGGTGCCCAGATTAATGCGACACAGGTGCCTGAGTGCAGTGGGTCATCATATCGTGCTCCTGCTGACGGTGAACACGTCGACTCCTATGGTATGTTATCATGTCTTACTCGAATGAAGTTGTTAGGTGCTGTACTTAGAATTTTTTAGCTACCAGACCCAAGGACTGTTTGCATCGGCGTTATCAAACGCTGGAAATACTCTTTTTGATGAATATTGCATTAAAAATATGATGTATGGGCCCATATCTCTGACCATTTTCAGGTTACTGGACCAAAGGTGTGTTTGGGGCCTAATTTGGTTTTAATTTCACGAGATAGGAAATTTAACATGGGAAAAGCCCTTTAACCTAAAAATCTGGTACATCCGTCCTTCTGGTGTGAACAGTTTTTCTGAAATTTTGCACAAAAATACCTGGAAATATAAGGAGAAGGTAGCTTTTAGGTTACCGGACCTGTGGTCCGATAACCTATTGCCATGGCGTTGCGTGTGGCGTCCGTCGTCCGTCCGTCCGTTCGTCGTCGTCCGTCCACATTTTTATCTTCAAAGTTCACCGTCCAATCTTTCTGAAAGTTTGGGAAAAGATACCTTGAAATAATTCGAGAAGGAGGTATTTTTTAGTTTTTAGCTTACCGGACCTATGGTCCGATAAGCTATTGTCGTCAGGTTGTGTCCGGCGTCCGGCCGTCGGCGTTGTCAAACGCTGGGAAAAATCTGTTAGATGAATATTGCTGTAATCCACAAAATATGTTCTTTGGGCCCATATCTCTGGACCATTTTTTTTTTCGTCGATTGAATCATTTTTTTCCAAAATGGCGGCCATTTTTGTCGAAAAAGGTCAATTTTGGATTTTGGCAGCCATTTTCTCAAAAACTGTTTGATCAGATTTGAGATTTTTGTTTCAAATGATTCCCCTGATAGTGATATACCTCTGTGCTGTGTGTAAGTTTCGTTGCCCTTGAATCGTCGGTCTGCGTGTGTCAGCCATTTTGATTTTTTCAACCGGTCCCAGATAGGAGTTTCCTGTGTTAAATTCTCCTATGCTTTATAATGGGACATTATAATGGGACATTATTGCTAATATCTCGCTTAATATTGAGATTAGGGATTAGGAATCAATTGTTGACATATAGAAATGATATATGCAGAATATTCTCACGACCTTGAATTTGACCTTTGACCCAATTTTCAAGGTCACAGGACAAAATGGCTAATATCTCACTTATCGTCGACTATACAGCTTAGGAATCAATTATGAACATATAGGAAATGATATATTCTGATTATTGTCATGACCTTGAATTTGACTTTACAGCTTAGGAATCAATAGTGAACATATAGGAAATGATATATGCTGCTTATTCTCATGAACTTGAATTTGACATTTGACCTCGGTTTCAAGGTCAGAGCACAAAATGGCCAATATCTCGCTTATTTTCGAACTTACAGCTTAGGAATCAATTATGAACATATAAAAAATGATATACACTGAATATTATGATGACATTGAATTTGACCTTTGACCTTATTCCCAAGGTCATACCACAAATTGGCTAATATCTCGCTTATTATTGACTTTACAGCTTAGAAATCAATTGTGGAAATATAAGAAATGATATACCCTGAATATTCTTGTGACTTTGAATTTGACCTTTGACCTTATTTCCAAGGTCATAGCACAAAATGGCTAATATCTAGCTTATCATCAACCTAACAGCTTAGGAATCAATTGTGGACATATAAGAAATGATATATGCTGAATATTCTAGTGATCTTGAATTTGACCAGTGACCTTGTTTTGAAGGTAAACGGGATAAAATGGCTTAAATCTAAAATATAAAGCATATATTGTCCGGTAACCTGCCTTAGCCCTTGGGCTAATTTTTAGGTTACCGGACCTTTGGTCCGATAACCTATTGGCCTGGCGTTGCGTCCGTCGTCCGTCGTCGTCCGTCGTCGTCGTCGTCCACATTTTTATCTTTTTTGTTTACGGGCGAATTTTTCTGAAATTTTGCAGAAAAATACTTAAAAATAATTCAAGAAGGAGGTATTTTTTAGTTTTTTGATTTTCGCTTTTTCTTCAAAATGGCGGCCGTTTTCGACGAAAAATGCCTGATTTTCAACTTTGGCGGCCATTTTCTCAAAATCTGTTCAGTAACTTTTTTTCTTTTTGATACATAAGACTCCCCATATGTACTTCTATGATTTCTATAAATTTCGTTGCGCTTGAATCGCTCGAAGTGGGCCATTTTGGCCCAAACTCGGCCCAAATGGGACTTTCCCATGTTAAATTCTCGTATGCTTTATAATGGGACACATTATGCCTAATATCTCACTTGATATTGAGATTAGAAACTAGGAATCAATTGTGGACATATAGGAAATGATATATGCTGAATATTCTCGTGACCTTGAATTTGACCTCTGACCTCAGTTTCAAGGTCAGAGCACAAAATGGCTTATATCTCGCTTATTATCGACTCTACAGCTTAGGAATCAATTGTGGACATATAGGAAATGATATATGCTGAATATTCTGATGACCTTGAATTTGACCTTCGAACTCATTTTCAAGGTCACAGGACAAAATGGCTAATATCTCGCTTGTTATCGACTTTACAGCTTAGCAATCAATTATGAACATATAGTAAATGATATATGCAGATTATTGTCATGACCTTGAATTTGACCTTTGACCTCATTTTCAAGGTCACAGGACAAAATGGCTAATATCTCATTTATTATCGATTTTACAGCTTAGGAATCAATTGTGGACATATAGGAAATGATATATGCTGAATATTCTCGTGACCTTGAATTTGACCTCTGACCTCATTTTCAAGGTCCAAGGACAAACTGGCTCATATCTAGCTCCTCTATTGACTGTATAGCTTGGGAATCAATTGTGGACATGATATAGAAAATGATATACATTGAATATTTTGATGATCTTGAATTTGACCTTTGCCCCTTCATTTTCGAAGCCACAGCACAAAATTGCTAATATCTCTCTGATTATTGAATTTACAGCTTAGCAGTCAATTGTGGATATGATATATGCTTAATGTTATATATGCTGAATATTCTCTTGACCTTGAATTCAACCAGTGACCTGGCTAACATCTAAAATATTAAACATTGTCCGGTAACCTATCTTTGGCCCTTGGCCTAATTTTTTCTATTCAATCGTTTTTGCCGATTTTTGACGAAAAATGGCCACTTTTGGACTTTGATGGCCATTTTCGCAAAAACTGTTTGATCAGATTTGAGATTTTTGTTTTAAAACATTTCCCTCATGTATGCAGGAGTTATCAATAACACAAAGACGGGGTATTATAACAATTATTCCGAAACCGGATAAACAGAAACAATTTTTAAAAAATTAGCCCAATGTAGGACAATGTACATTGTATATTTTAGATATTGGCCTTTTGTCCCATGACCTTGAAAATAAGGTAGTTGGTCAATTCGAGGTCATGAGAACATTCTGCCCATATCATTTCTAGCATGTCCACAAATGATTCCTAAGCTGTAAAGTCGATATTAAGTGAGATATTAGCCATTTTGTGTTTTGACCTCGAAAATGAGGTCAAAGGTCAAGTTCAAGGTCATGAGAATATTCAGCATATATCATTTCTAATATGTTTGCAATTGATTCCTAAGCTGTAAAGTCTCTAAGAAGTGAGATATTAACTTTTTTTGTTCTCTGCCCTTGAAAATGAGGTCAAAGTCAATTTCAAGGTCACCAAAATATTCAGCATATATCATTCCCCATATGTCCACTATGGATTCCTAAGCTGTAGAGTCGAAAATGAGCGAGATATTACCAATTTTGTTCTCTGACCTTCAAAATAAGGTCAAAGGTAAAATTCAAGGTCACCAGAATATTCAACATTATATCATTTCCTATATGTTCACATTTGATTGCTAAGCTGTAAAGTCAATAATAAGCGAGATATTAGCCATTTTGTGCTCTGACCTTGAAAATGAGGTCTAAGGTCGAATTCAACGTCATGACAATATTCAGCATGTATCATTTCCTATGGCTCCACAATTGATTCCTAAGCTGTAAATTCAATAATAAGCGAGATATCAGCCATTTTGTGCTGACCTTGAAAATGAGGTCAGAGGTCAAATTCAAGATCATGAGAATATTTCCTATATGTGCACAATTGATTCCTAATCTGTAAAGTCAATAATAAGCGAGATATTGGCCATTTTGTACTATGACCTTGAAAATAAGGTCAAAGGTCAAATTCAAGGTCATCAGAATATTCGACGTATATCATTTCCTATATGTCCACAATTGATTCCTAAGCTGTAAAGTTGATAATAAGCGAGATATTGGCCATTTTGTAGTATGACCTTGAAAATAAGGTCAAAGGTCAAATTCAAAGCATCAGAATATTTGGCGTATATCATTTCCTATATGTCCACAATTGATTCCTAAGCTGTTAAATCGATAATAAGCGAGATATTGGCCATTTTGTACTATGACCTTGAAAATAAGGTCAGAGGGCAAATTCAAGGTCATCAGAATATTCGGCGTATATCATTTCCTATATGTCCACAATTGATCCCTAAGCTGTAAAATCGTTAAGAATCAAGATATTAGCCATTTTGTTCTGTGACCTTGAAAATGAGGTCAAACGTCAAATTCAAGGGCATCAGATTATTCGGCATGTATCATTTCCTAGATGTCCACAATTGATTCCTAGGCTGTAAAGTTGATAATAAGCGAGATATTAGACATTTTGTGCTCTGACCTTGAAACCGAGGTCAGAGGTCAAATTCAAGGTCACGAGAATATTCAGCATATATCATTTCCTATATGTCCACAATTGATCCCTAAGCTGTAAAATCGATAATAAGTGAGATATTAGCCATTTTGTTCTGTGACCTTGAAAATGAGGTCAAACGTCAAATTCAAGGTCATCAGATTATTCGGCATGTATCATTTCCTATATGTCCACAATTGATCCCTAGGCTGTAAAGTTGATAATAAGCAAGATATTAGACATTTTGTGCTCTGACCTTGAAACCGAGGTCAGAGGTCAAATTCAAGGTCACAAGAATATTCAGCATATATCATTTCCTATATGTCCACAATTGATTCCTAGTCTCTAATCTCAATATTAAGTGAGATATTAAGCTTAATGTGTCCCATTATAAAGCATAGGAGAATTTAACATGGGAAAGTCCCATTTGGGCCGAGTTTGGGCCCAAAATGGCCCACTTCGAACGATTCAAGGGCAACGAAATTTATACATGTCACAGGGGTACATATGAGGAGTATTATGCATCAATAAGAAGAAAAGTTACTGAACAGATTTTGAGGAAACTATTGTCAAAGTCCAAAATTGGCCATTTTTCGACGAAAACGGCCGTTCTGACCTTGAAACCGAGGTCAGGGGTCAAATTCAAGGTCACGAGAATATTCAGCATATATCATTTCCAATATGTCCACAATTGATTCCTAGTCTCTAATCTCAATATTAAGTGAGATATTAGGAAGCATAGAGTTTAACATGGGAAAGTCCCATCTGGGCCGAGTTTGGGCCAAAATGGCCCACTTCGAGCGATTCAAGCGCAACGAAACTGATACACATCACAGGAGTGCATATGAGGAGTGTTATGTATCAAAAAGAAAAAAAGTTACTGAACAGATTTTGAGAAAATGGCCGCCAAAGTCCAAAATCAGGCATTTTTCCTCGAAAATGGCCGCCATTTTGAAAAAAATGCAGAAATCAGAAAACTAAAAAATATCTTTCCTGGGAATATTTTTAGGTATTTTTGTGCAAAATTTCAGAAAGATCGGACCGTATACTTTAAAGATAAAAATGTGAACGGTCGGACGACGGATGGACGGACGACGGACGCAACGCCATGCCAATAGGTTATCGGACCATAGGTCCGGTAACCTAAAAATTGGAGGCCAATATCACTACTGAATAAGGACTGTTTTACCACACATAATAAGTTCTGATCAACGAGGTTTTTCGAAAGGAAGATACATGGAAGAGAACACAAGGCTTATCTACGACCTAATACAATATTGCAAAGATAATAACAAAACGGTATTTTAATGCTTCTTGACTTCGAAAACGCTTTTGATTCGATAGAATGGGGATATATTAATAGAGTGTTGAAATTATATAATTTTGGGCCCGATTTTATAAAATGGTTTGAAATTATTTATAATAACAGCCAGAGTTGTGTGATAAATAACGGAAATTACTCATATTTTTTTTAGATTAAACAGGGGTGCCATCAAGGTGACCCATTGTCTCCTTATTCATTCATTCTGGCGATAGAGCCTTTGTTAGTTTTCATAAAACAATCCAAACAGATAAAAGGTTTAAACATAGGCAATACAGAATTTAAAATAGGTCAATATGCTGATGACACTTTTCTTATCCTAGATTATGATTCCGAATCGATTCAACATTGCACAGAGACTTTCATCCATTTCGAGCAGGTGTCAGATTTAAAACTTAATCTTGACAAAACACAGGTAATTAAGCTAGGTTCTCAAACTACTCAAATATGTCCTATTTTGGACATCCCTTTTTCCAAACATTTCAGACTATTGGGTATAAACTTCAGTGTGAACCCAGCGGAAATGAGCGAACTTAACTACGGTCCGAAAATAGCTAACATGAATAAATTACTGAAAAAATATCATTGGCAAACACAATCATTGTCCGGTCGCATAATTGTTGTAAAAACATATATATTGCCTTTGTTTATACATCTCTTACAAGTACTACCCTCGCCTAGTTTAACACAAATGACCGAGATTAAAAGCGCAGTCAAAAAATATATATGGAAAAATAAAAGACCCAAAATAAAGGAAAGTGTGTTGGTCAAAGATTATGACCAAGGGGGTCAAAAAATGATCCAAATAGAATATTTTTTTAAATCAGTTAAACTTTCTTGGATCAAAAAAATTAATTATAGCGATAGATCAAACACATGGGTTGCTCTGTTGGAGAAAATACTGAAAGAAAGACATGTAAAATACATCTTCGAAGGCTCAACAACATATATAAAATTAGTAGTAGTAGTAGTAGTATTTGTTTATTAACGTCACACATGCATACATATAAAGAAAAAGTAACAGATAACATTAAAATCATCAGTAGCATCCAGCCCTTGGAGGGCTTATTAGTGACAGGATTAATCATTGACATATAACAGTCGGTTCAACAAAATTGTGTTTACGGCCGGAATTTACATATATTCAAGGGTTTTACGTTTCTGCCAAATCTTGAGTATGAAATTTGCTGCTGATTTCCATTCGTATTTTAACATAAATATCAATTTATCTGTTTCTGTGAGAGCATTGAAATCTGGGTTAACTCGATTACAATAATCAAGAAAGTGTTTTCTGTCATCACTATATTTATCACACACAAAAATAAAATGTTTTTCACCCTCAACCTGGCCATTTTTACAGATATTACAAAGTCTTTCATCAGCGTTCATTTTTCTGTACAAACCTGTTATCGAATCCAATATATTGGTAAAGCGACCGGTTTCTATCTGAATGGGCAAGATTCCTAGTCTAAACTGAGCAAGAAGTGAACGTAGGCTTTTTGAAATATTATTACTCACATAGGGTTCTAGGTAGGTAGGTAGGTAGGTTTATTGACATGATAAATGTTACAATACTAAAATAATTGAAATCCAGGTACATGCATCATGATGCGTTCATTTTTCTACATAAAATTCTGTTTTAAACTCCTTATATGTTCTCAGTTTCGGTTTTGATTGTACTTCAACATACCATTCAGCACACATCAAGTCAAAACATACAGTATATACCTCATGTTCATTAAATAGACCCATATTATTATAAATATTCATAAATCCTAATTTCTCAGCAATACATCTTACATCAGTACACCAATTACTAGAAACTGCATGGTAAGACCAAAGGAAAACCTTTTTTGTCAACCTATTATTATCCATTTTTACAAGTCTATTCCAGAATTTTAGTAACATTATATATCGCCTATATTTCAATGGTATCCATGCCATTTCTCTGAGTACCCCAACCGTTGGGGCAAATCTATGTACTCCTAGGAAAAAGCGCATTGCTCTATTCATAACGGCATCACATTTTGCATATCTTCCGTAACCCCATATCTCAGCTCCATAGTGCAGTATAGGCAAAACACCAGAGTCAAACAGTTTCGTATAAGTTTTGTAACCACAGTCTCTAAGTAAACTAAATTTTGCAATCACCCCGCCCAATGCTCTACCTGCAGATTCAGCTAATACTTCAACACACTTTCCAAAATCTAAAAATTCATCAAAATAAACACCCAAATATTTATATGCCTTCACAATCTCAATATTCCTATCACCGTATATAAAAGCATGATTTGTACAAGTATTACACTTTGGACGGAAATGGACAATTTGTGTTTTTAGGTTACCGGACCAATGGTCCGTAACCTATTGGCATGGCGATGCGTCCGGCGTCGTCGTCCGTCAACAATTTTATCTTTAAAGTTTACGATCAAATTTTTCTGAAATTTTGCACAAAAATGCCTAAAAATATTTCGAGAGGGAGGTATTTTTTAGTTTTTTGATTTTCGCATTTTTTTCAAAATGGCGGCCGTTTTCGACGAAAAATGCCTGATTTTGGACTTTGGCGGCCATTTTCTCAAAATCTGTTCAGTTACTTTTTTTTTTATTGATGCATAACACTCCTCATATGTACCCCTGTGACATGTATAAATTTCGTTGCGCTTGAATCGCTCGAAGTGGGCCATTTTGGGCCCAAACTCGGCCCAAATGGGACTTTCCCATGTTAAATTCTCCTATGCTTTATAATGGGACACATTAAAGCCTAATATCTCAATTAATATTGAGATTAGAGACTAGGAATCAATTGTGGACATATAGGAAATGATATATGCTGAATATTGTCGTGACCTTGAATTTGACCTCTGACCTTGGTTTCAAGGTCAGAGCGGCCGTTTTCGTCTAAAAATGGCCAATTTTGGACTTCGGCGGTCGTTTTCTCAAAATCTGTTCAGTAACTTTTTAGGTTACCGGACCTTTGGTCCGATAACCTATTGGCATGGCGTTGCGTCCGTCGTCCGTCCGTCTAGCCGTCCGTCCGTCCGTCTGGCGTTAACATTTTTATCTTTAAAGTTAACGATCGAATCTTTCTGAAATTTTGCACAAAAATGCCTAAAAATATTTTGAGAAGGAGGTATTTTTTTGTTTTTTGATTTTCACATTTTTTTCAAAATGGCGGCCGTTTTTGACGAAAAACGCTCAGTTTTCGACTTCGACGGGCATTTTCTCAAAAACTGTTGGATCAGTTTTGAGTTTTTGGTTTCAAAAGATTCCTCTCATATACCTCTATGATATGTATAAGTTTGGTTGCCCTAAATTCGCCGGTTTCCGTGTGGCGGCCTTTTTGAATTTTTGGCGGGTCGGCGAAAAAATTTTTTTTCGCCCCAAATCGCATTACTATCCATTTTGGGCCATTTCTAGGGCAAAAAAAAATTTTAACCCTATGAAAAAAATTTTGGACTTTTTTCCTTCATAATGGGAGCTGTCCGGACTGTACTCATAGAACGCTTGAAGATAGAGCTTAGAAATTAGCACTTTCAAATGGGAAGTCATATATGGCGACTTGTGTGGTGACCTTGAATTTGACCTTGGATGACCTTGAAACGTCAAAACAGCCATTTTTGGGTCGAAAAATGCTCAAATTTGCACCTGGTCTGTATTTTCTCAAAAACTGTCTGATCAGTTTTGAGATTTTTGCTTAAAAAGATTCCTCTTATATACCTCTGTGACGTGTATAAGTTTTGTTGCCCTTGAATCGCCGATCTCCGTGTGGCAGCCATTTTGAATTTTTGACGAGTCGGCGAAAAAAATTTTTTCGCCCCAAATCGCATTACTATCCATTCTGGGCCATTTCTAGGCAAAAAAAAATTTTCACCCTTTGAAAAAAATTTTGGACTTAGAAAATTTTCGGCACTTTTTTCCTTCATAATGGGAGCTGTCAGGACTGTACTCATAGAACGCTTGAAGATAGAGCTTAGAAATTGGCGTTTTCAAATGGGAAGTCATATATCGCGACTTGTGTGGTGACCTTGAATTTGACCTTGGATGACCTTGACAGGTCAAAACAGCCATTTTGGGGTCAAAAAATGCCCAGATTTGCCTCTATAGATGAAATGCTTGCAGATAGAGCTCATGTTTGCATTATGAACATATAGGAAGACATATATGGCACAACTAATGATGACTTTGAACATGACGTCAGATGACCTTGAGTGCCAAATGTCTGACTTGGAATGTGTAAATTGACCTGAGCGGCCTAAACGATTCCACCCAACATATAGAATATCAAATGCCGCACACATACATGTAATGGTTACATCGAAGTTCATACGGATGACCTTGATTGGTAAATCCCAAGGTCATATGTTTACACTGCGAACCTTGATTGGTAAAAGGTCTGTTACCTGCCAATGCTGCCATGGCCTAACCAAAATTGTCCGGTAACCTATCTTAGCCTTTGGGCTAATTTTTTGTATATTCACCTTCAAATGCCATTCATTCACCCAACCATGCATACAGTCCAACATACATTGCAAATCATTTTCACTACCAGCAACAAGAGCCATGTCATCAACATACAACAGTATACTAATCATCCCATTTTCAATATTGATACCTTTTCCTAACTGATTTATACATTGAGCTAAACCATTTATAAAAAGACCAAACAAAAATGGTGACAGATTGTCTCCTTGTCTCACACCACTGGATATATCAAACCAACCGGATAACAAATTATTTATATTGAGACAGGCTTTAGTGTCAGTATACATTTCTTCTATGATCCTATACAATTTTCCATCAATATCATAAATTAACAAAGTGTAGAACAATAAATTTTTATCGATGCAGTCAAAAGCTTTCTCTAGATCTACAAATGCGACACAGGTAGATAGACCACAATTTTTTCGGATTCTAATGATACTGTTCAAAGTGAATATATGTTCCTGACACGACCGACCCTTTCGGAATCCATTTTGTTCATCCACAATGACATCTAGATCATCACAACATGTAATCAAACGGTTATTTAGAATACCAGACATGACTTTACTTACACAAGACAGTAAGCTGATACCTCGGTAATTCATTGGTATACACGGATCGTTACTAGGATTTTTAAGTATTGGTTTGATCATAGCTTGTTTCCACTCAGTTGGTATACAGTTGTTATTGAAACATAAATTGAAGAAAGACACCAGTACATCGAGCACGTTATCATGCTTAAGAAATTCATTAGAGATACCATCCATACCACAGGATTTCTTGTTTTTCAGTTTGGATACAACAATTTTCACTTCTTCCCTGGATATATTATTGTTAATAACAACATTTTCACTATAATACACTTAGGACATCATATTTTCCCTTGAATTCAACATTATTTGTATATTTTGATATAACATGTCATATTCTAGATTCATGTTATTTCCACTGAACAAATTAGCAAATGCATACTTCCAGATATTCAAAACTCTAATTGGGTCAGTGACAATATCATTTCCTTGCTTAATCTGAAGGGGAATCTTATTTTTCTTTTGGGGTCCTAATTTCTTCAGGGTTTTCCAGAATTCATTGGGGTTATTTGTACACACATCCTCTATACTATTTATTTGTTCTCGGTTATATCTGCGTTCTGCATTACGAAGATGTTTATCGAACACCTGTCTACATTTTATAAAATGTTGTCTAAATTCTTTTTTCTGTGAGTCCGACCCATGGAAAGTTAGATATGTTTTCTCAGCAGTCCGCATTTTCTTCCACATAAAACTTAGTTCTTCCGTCCAGTAGGGTTTGTTAAGCTTCCTCATCCTACCAGGTGTTGTACTTTTTATTTTGTATACATATTTATCAACCTCTTTTGTAAAGATATTACCAACTTTTCATACACCTTATCAATTTCCCCTATTGCATTTTGACAGTTTTCCATGTCATAACTCAAGGCCTCTATTGATGCTCGCCATTCGTCTGAGAACATAAAACCATCTTTTACTTTACAAAAATCATAGCGTCCCCAACTGAACTCGGGTGGTCCTGTGGTAACATTCACAGCTACATTATGATTCACCTGCATATCACCATCTAGAGTGAAGTTCCAAACAGTAGTTATAATAGAATGATATGGGGGTTTACATTTCTGTGACAGCAGTGAGTGCAATCTAAATTCATCAATAATATCAGAGACAAGATCAACTTCACATTTAATACAATTTGTAATGTTTGAATGTGTTGTAAGGAAATAATCGACCACTGATAAACCTTTACTAGAGACGCAAGTGTAGTTGTCGTGTTGTGGAGTGACTCGACCATTCACTATACATAATTTACTAGACATTAGGAACTCAGAAAAACTGTCAAAATGGCCTGATTTTGTTTGATCTAGGGTAATTAAAACAAAAAAGAGTTATTAAAACAAATAAAAATGATTTTTGGAAAGAAGTTATGCAAAACTGGCTTACATATAGGACAACCATTGTACCCCAAACTGACCAAAACCTCATCCCCCAACTTAGTGATATGGAATAGTGATTACATAAATAACCCGAACCTATTAAAGTGCAAAGCCGAATTCATAAACAACGGTATGGTCTACTTCAAAGACCTATATAATTATGATGAGCACCTTTTTTTCAAAAGAGAAAACATTATTTCACAATTTGGAATAAAATGAAATTTTCTGGATTATATGAGTTTGATAAACTCAATAACATCATATTTTAAAGAAACCATAAGTGCATATGAATTACCACAACAACAGGCACAAGAAGCACCTGGATATCTTGTCAGTGATATATGTAAACAATCGAAAGCTGTAAAATATATATAATATAATCAAATTATATCAAGTACAAAAACCGAAATGCGTTTTAAAGAAAAATGGCAATATGATTTGCACATTACTGTAGAAGATTCTGCCTGGAAATCCATATTAACACTGCCAAGGGAAACCACAATCAATGAGCAAATTAGATGCTTCCAATATAAAATTATTCACTGCATCTTGCCTACAAATGTAATGTTACACAAGTACAAAATTCGAGATAGTCCTTTCTGCATTAATTGTCCAGATACAGTAGAGGATTTAATACACATGTTTCACGATTGTCCATCAATTATGAAGTTATGGATCGATTTAGCTGATGAGATATTTCCGGACGTTAATCTACACACTTATATAAATGTTAAAAACATAATTTTAGGAGTATACCAATCTAAAGCCGTTTTGGAAAACTCCTTAATTCTATTGGTTAAAAGATACATATTTGTGTGTAAATGCAAAAAACAGAACATAAATCTTCGTAACCTAATACGATTTATCAAGTATCATAAAAGCATCGAGATAAACGTTGCACAAAATAATTTACCGGTAAGAATGTCCAGTATTAAAAAATGGTCGGAGCTTATGAATATAATTTGATATATCATATATTTGTTGTAAGTGGTTGTTCGGTTGTTCCTCTCATGATTTTTTTTTTTCCTTTATGTACGCATGTGTAATGATGTTCTCATTGACGATATGTACCTGATATGTGATTTAACAATAAAATTAGTGGGGGAAAAAAAAAGAAAACATTTCCCTCATGTACCTCTATGATGTTTATAAGTTTCGTTGCCCCTGAATCGCCGGTCTGCGTGTGGCGGCCATTTTGATTTTTTGACAGGTTTTTTTTTGGCCATTGAAAAATTGACTTGGAAAATTTCACCCAATTTTTCCTTCATAATAGGAGCTGTGCGGAGTAAACTCATAGAACAGTCTTGGAGATAGAGCCAAGTATTGGCAGATTCAGATAGGAAATCATATGTTGCGGTTTGAGTGATGACCTTTAATTTGACCTTCAATGACCTTGGAAGGTCAAAAACGATGAATTTTGTCTTGGGTGGCCATTCTGTCTAAATCTATTCAGACAGTTTTTCTCAAAATCATGTACAAGATTCTCTTAATTTAGGCACATAACACATATTTTCGGACCAAAACTTGCACGAATCCTCATTCTATAGACAAAATCTAGCTATTGCAGACTGAATAAATTTTGTCAATTCCAAAAGTGATTATAGCTTTAAATGCCCAGATTTGCCTCTACAGATGAAATGCTTGTGGATAGATCCTGCGTTTGCGTTATGAAGATATACAAATGATATAGGAAGACGTATATTGCACAACTAATGATGATCTGAATTTGACCTCGGATGACCTTGAGTGCTTAATGTCTGACTCGGAATGTGTAAATTGGCCTCAGTGGCTTAAACCTACATGTATCTTGTTAATGAACATATAGAAAATCAAGTGCCGCTCACCTAATGGTGGCATCGATATTCACACAGATGAGATGACCTTGAATTTCAAGATCAGAGCACAAAAACGCTAATATCTAATATATAAAACTTAATATTTTCCGGGAGTTTTCTTACTTAGGGCTGATTATTTTCCTTGATTGAATCTTTTTTTGGCCGATCCATAGGCTTTGAAATTTCAGGTCAGGCTCGAGATAGGCATTTCGAATGTTGTAGTTGTCATTTGCACAAAATTTGTTCAACATGTTCAATTAATTTTTAGGTTACCGGGCCTATGGTATATTCAGGACATTGCCTTGAGCTTATAACAGTCTTAGGTTCAGTATGTGCAGAGTCCTTCCAGCTCCATGTTTTGCTGTGCTTGTTCACATGTCTGTTGCTGTGGTTACAGCAGAGAAACCCCACGGTTACCATGGTGGCAGTATCAGTCTGAAGCGCCAGTCGTCCAAGCAGACAGCGCCCCCCGTACCCACAGCACCACCCCTACAGCAAACATACCGCGAGTCCGCTTACGACGCTTATCCTGGTAAATTACTTTGTTCATAGTGCAGTGCATATCTGGAGCCAAAATGTTTATCAAATTAATGTTTCTATTATGTCAATATGAATTCTGTTTTTATTAGATTTCGATGAAGCTACTAACCATGTTAGATTTCGTGTTAGATTTCGGACACAAGTCGTGTGTGTATGTGTGTTACTTCATGCTTAGTTAATTTTCCCCAGGTTCTATGGAGTCTGATAGATTTTGTTTCATTGATATTCAGATGACGAGTTTGATCCGGTTGAACCCGCACCTCTGTGTCATTGTCGCGCAATCTACGATTACACGGCCTCCCAGGCGGATGAGCTGTCCATCCATGTCGGTGAGTAATCCAGTCATGAGCTCTTACTCCAGTCAATACATCAAATCTTGTACATACTTGCTGATGTTAATGTGAAGTTCAAGTTTGTGTAAAAACTGTAGTAACCGTATTTTAGCCTTGTACTTTATGTTGCATGATGATGACTATTGTCCTGTAATTTCCTTGATTAGTGACGGCCATGTTTTGACGTGCAGGTGACGTGATCACGGTGTACAGCAAGCAGGAGGATGGGTGGTGGCAGGGGGAGTTCCAGGGCCGATCAGGGATATTCCCTGCCACTTATGTTGAGAACTTGTAGCACTGCATGGAAGTGACGTCTCGGGACCAGTTATCTGTATCATAAACCTGACACTCTTCATGCCCTCCTGTGTTGATATCGGGAAGGACCCAATGGTATCCTAGGGCTGTTTTTAGGTTACCGGACCTATGGTCCGATAACCTATTGCCGTCACGTTGCGTCCGTCGTCCGTCCGTCGTCCGTCGTCCGTCCACAGCTGTATCTTTAAAGTTTACAGGCGGATTTTTCTGAAATTTTGCACAAAAATGCCTAAAAATATTTCAAGAGGGGTTTTTTTATAGTTTTTTAATTTTCGCATTTTTCTCAAAATGGCGGCCATTTTTGACCAAAAATGGCCAATTTTGGACTTTGGCGGCCATTTTCTCAAAAACTGTCTGATCAGTTTTGAGATTTTTGTTTCAAAAGATTCCCCTTATGTACCTTTATGATGTGTATAAGTTTTGTTGCCCTTGAATCGCCGGTCTCCGTGTGGCGGCCATTTTGAATTTTTGTCGGGTCGGCGAAAAACATTTTTTTTGCCCCAAATCGCGTTACTATCCATTTCGGGCCATTTCTAGGCAAAAAAAAATTTTTCACCCTTTGAAAAAAATTTTGGACTTAGAAAATTTTCGGCACTTTTTTCCTTCATAATGGGAGCTGCCCGGACTGTACTCATAGAACGCTTAAAGATAGAGCTTAGATATTGGCACTTTCAAATGGGAAGTCATATATGGCGACTTGTGTGGTGACCTTGAATTTGACCTTGGATGACCTTGAAAGGTCAAAATAGCCATTTTTGGGTCGAAAAATGCCCAAATTTGCAGCTTTTCTGTCTTTTCTCGAAAACTGTCTGATCAGTTTTGAGATTTTCGTTTCAGAAGATTCCCTCTATGTACCTTGATGATGTGTATAAGTTTTGTTCCCCTTGAATCGCTGGTCTCCGTGTGGCGGCCATTTTGAATTTTTGACGGGTCGACGAAAAAAAATTTTTCTGCCCCAAATTGCGTTACTATCCATTTTGGGCCATTTCTAGGCAAAAAAAATTTTTTCACCCTTTGAAAAAAATTTGGGACTGAAAATTTTCGGCACTTTTTTAGGTTACCGGACCTATGGTCCGATAACCTATTGGCATGGCGTTGCGTCCGTCGTCCGTCATCGTCCGTCGTCGTCCGTCGTCGTCCGTCGTCGTCATCGTCGTCGTCGTCGTCGTCGTCCACATTCTTATCTTTTTTGTTTACGGGCGAATTCTTCTGAAATTTTGCACAAAAATACTTAAAAATAATTCAAGAAGGAGGTATTTTTTAGTTTTTTGATTTTCGCATTTTTTTCAAAATATCGGCCGTTTTCGACGAAAAATGCCTGATTTTGGACTTTGGTGGCCATTTTCTCAAAATCTGTTCAGTAACTTTTTTTCTTTTTGATACATAACACTCCAGATATGTACTCCTATGATGTCTATAAATTTCGTTGCGCTTGAATCGCTCGAAGTGGACCATTTTGGCCCAAACTCGGCCCAAATGGGACTTTCCCATGTTAAATTCTCCTATGCTTTATAATGGGACACATTATGCCTAATATCTCACTTAATATTGAGATTAGAGACTAGGAATCAATTATGGACATATAGGAAATGATATACGCTGAATATTCTTGTGACCTTGAATTTGACCTCTGACCTCAATTTCAAGGTCAGAGCACAAAATGGCTGATATCTCGCTTATTATCGACTCTACAGCTTAGGAATCAATTGTGGACATATAGGAAATGATATGTATGCTGAATATTCTGATGACCTTGAATTTGACCTTTGACCCCATTTTCAAGGTCATAGGACAAAATGGCTAATATCTCGCTTGTTATCGACTTTACAGCTTAGGAATCAGTTATGAACATATAGGAAATGATATATGCTGAATATTCTCGTGACCTTGAATTTGACCTTTGACCTCATTTTCAAGGTCACATAACAAAATGGCTAATATCTCGCTTATTATCGACTTTACAGTTTAGGAATCAATTGTGAACATATAGGAAAGGATATATGCTGAATATTTTCGTGACCTTGAATTTGACCTTTGACCTCATTTCCAAGTTCACAGGACAAAATTGCTAATATCTCGCTTATTATCGACTTTACAGCTTAGGAATCAATTGTGAACATATAGGAAATGATATATGCTGAATATTCTAGTGACCTTGAATTTGACTTTTGACCTCATTTTCAAGGTCACAGGACAAAATGGCTAATATCTCGCTTATTATCGACTTTACAGCTTAGGAATCAATTGTGAACATATAGGAAATGATATATGCTGAAAATTCTCATGACCCTGAATTTGACCTTTGACCTCATTTTCAAGGTCACATGACAAAATGGCTAATATCTTGCTTATTATCGACTTTACAGCTTACGAATCAATTGTGAACATATAGGAAATGATATATGCTGAATATTGTCATGACCTTGAATTTGACCTTTGACCTCATTTCCAAGGTCACAGGACAAAATTGCTAATATCTCGCTTATTATCGACTTTACAGCTTAGGAATCAATTGTGAACATATAGGAAATGATATATGCTGAATATTCTCATGACCTTGAATTTGACCTTTGACCTCATTTTCAAGGTCACAGGACAAATTGGCCAATATCTTGCTTATTAGCGACTTTACAGCTTAGGAATCAATTGTGAACATATAGGAAATGATATATGCTGAAAATTCTCGTGACCTTTAATTTGACCTTTGACCTCATTTTCAAGGTCACAGGACAAAATGGCCAATATCTTGCTTATCAGCGAATTAACAGCTTAGAAATCAATTGTGAACATATAGGAAATGATATATGCTGAAAATTCTCAGGACCTTGAATTTGACCTTTGACCTCATTTTGAAGGTCACATGACAAAATGGCTAAGATCTCGCTTATTATCGACTTTACAGCTTAGGAATCAATTGTGAACATATAGGAAATGATATATGCAGAATATTCTCATGACCTTGAATTTGACCTTTGACCTCATTTCCAAGGTCACAGGACAAAATTGCTGATATCTCGCTTATTATCGACTTTACAGCTTAGGAATCAATTGTGAACATATGGGAAATGATATATGCTGAATATTCTCGTGACCTTGAATTTGACCTTTGACCTCATTTTCAAGGTCACAGGACAAAATGGCCAATATCTTGCTTATTAGCGACTTTACAGCTTAGGAATCAATTGTGAACATATAAGAAATGATATATGCTGAAAATGCTCGTGACCTTGAATTTGACCTTTGACCTATTTTCAAGGTCACAGGACAAAATGGCCAATATCTTGCTTATAAATTAGCAACTTTACAGCTTAGGAATCAATTGTGAACATATAGGAAATGATATATGCTGAAAATGCTCGTGACCTTGAATTTGACCTTTGACCTATTTTCAAGGTCACAGGACAAAATGGCCAATATCTTGCTTATTAGCGACTTTACAGCTTAGGAATTAATTGTGAACATATAGGAAATGATATATGCTGAAAATTCTCATGACCTTGAATTTGACCTTTGACCTCATTTTCAAGGTCAACAGGACAAAATGGCTAATATCTTGCTTATTATCGACTTTACAGCCTAGGAATCAATTGTGAACATATAGGAAATGATATATTCTGAATATTTTAATGATATTGAATTTGACCTTTGACCTAAATTTCAAGGTCAGTCATTTTATTTTCAAAGTCAGATTACAAAATGGCTTATATCTCGCTTATTATCAAATTTACAGCTTAGGGGTCCATAGTGAACATATAGGAAATGATGTATGCTGAATAGTTTGGTGATCTAGAATTTAACCTTTGATCCCATTTTCACGGTTAGAGATATGGCGATTTCAGTGGTCACCTTGAATTTGACTTTCAACTTTCTCGGCTTAACTCTGTATATTTCTCCGGTAACCTTACTAGCCCATTGGGCTAATTTTTCCTTCATAATGGGAGCTGCCTAGACTGTACTCATAGAATGCTTGAAGATAGAGCTTAGAAATTAGCACTTTCAAATGGGAAGTCATATATGAAGACTTGTGTGGTGACCTTGAATTTGACCTTGGATGACCTTGAAATGTCAAAACAGCCATTTTTGAGTCGAAAAATGCGCAAATTTGCACCTTGTTTGTCTTTAATCGAAAACTGTCTGATCACTTTTGAGATTTTTATTTCAAAACATAGTAATTGGGGTTTTTGACATGATGTGTATAAATATGTATATAGTGTATAAAGTGCCTTGAATTGCTCAAAAGGCTAGAAATTTAGGTTGAATAGGCCCCAAATTTAATTTTTGGTCGTTTTCCTTCAAATTTATCTGATCAGTTTTGAGATTTTTGTTATAAAACATGCTAATTGGGGTCCCGGACATTGTGTATAAAGATGGAGTGCTTTGAATTGCTTAAAAGGCCCCTTGAGTGTGTAAATTGGCCTCTACAGCCAAGAAATGTTTGTAGGTATAGCTGGAATTGGAAGTCATATACATGTATACCACATATATATGTGGCTTTTTTGGGTGACGTTGAACTTGACATCAGATGACATTGAGTGCTATATCTCAGTGTCACGTCCAACAAGAAATGTGTAAATTTCGTTTATAGACAAAAGACTTGTAGATAGACCTTGTATTTGTATTTTGAACATACATGCATACAAGGTTATATGCTGCACACTTAATGATGACATTGAAGTTCAGGAAGATGATTGGTTTATCTTAACGTCATATCTCACCTGTCCTGTTTCAACTAAAGTTGTCCGGTAACCTATCTTAGCCCTTGGGCTAATTTTTTGGTTACCGGACCTATGGTCGGATTACCTATTGGCATGGCCTTGCATCTGTCATATGTCCATCGCCGTCCGTTCAAATTTTCTATTGGCATGGCGTTGCGTTCGGCATTCGTCCGTCCGTTTGTCGTCCGTCCACATTTTTAGGTTACCGGACCTTTGGTCCGATAACCTATTGCCGTGGCGTTGCGTCCGTCGTCCGTCCGTCCACATTTTTATCATTAGGTTACCGGACCTTTGGTCCGTAACCTATTGGCATGGCGATGCGTCCGGCGGCGTCGTCGTCCGTCAACAATTTTATCTTTAAAGTTTACGATCGAATTTTTCTGAAATTTTGCACAAAAATGCCTAAAAATATTTCGAGAGGGAGGTATTTTTTAGTTTTTTGATTTTCGCATTTTTTTCAAAATGGCGGCCGTTTTCGACGAAAAATGCCTGATTTTGGACTTTGGCGGCCCTTTTCTCAAAATCTGTTCAGTAACTTTTTTTTTTATTGATGCATAACACTCCTCATATGTACCCCTGTGACATGTATAAATTTCGTTGCGCTTGAATCGCTCGAAGTGGGCCATTTTGGGCCCAAACTCGGCCCAAATGAGACTTTCCCATGTTAAATTCTCCTATGCTTTAAAATGGGACACATTAAAGCCTAATATCTCACTTAATATTGAGATTAGAGACTAGGAATCAATTGTGGACATATAGGAAATGATATATGCTGAATATTGTCGTGACCTTGAATTTGACCTCTGATTTTGATTTCAAGGTCAGAGCGGCCGTTTTCGTCGAAAAATGGCCAATTTTGGACTTCGACGGTCGTTTTCTCAAAATCTGTTCAGTAGCTTTTTTTTTCTTATGATGAAAAACACTCCTCATATGTACCCCTGTGACATGTATAAATTTCGTTGCGCTTGAATCGCTTGAAGTGGGCCATTTTGGGCCCAAACTTGGCCTAAATGTGACTTTCCCATGTTAAGTTTTCCTATGCTTTTTAACGCACACATTAAGCCTAATATCTCACTTAATATTGAAATTAGAGACTAGGAATGAATTGTGGACATATAGGAAATGATATATGCTGAATATTCTCGTGACCTTGAATTTGACTTTTGACCTCATTTTCAAGGTCACAGGACAAAATGGCTAATATCTCGCTTATTATCGACTTTACAGCTTAGGAATCAGTTGTGAACATATAGGAAATGATATATGCTGAATATTCTTGTGACCTTGAATTTGACCTTTGACCTCATTTTCAAGGTCACATGATAAAATGGCTAATATCTCGCTTATTATCGACTTTACAGTTTAGGAATCAATTGTGAACATATAGGAAATGATATATGCTGAATATTTTCGTGACCTTGAATTTGACCTTTGACCTCATTTCCAAGGTCGCAGGACAAAATTGCTAATATCTCGCTTATTATCGACTTTACAGCTTAGGAATCAATTGTGAACATATGGGAAATGATATATGCTGAATATTCTCGTGGCCTTGAATTTGACCTTTGACCTCATTTTCAAGGTCACAGGACAAAACGGCCAATATCTTGCTTATTAGCGACTTTACAGCTTAGGAATCAATTGTGAACATATAGGAAATGATATATGCTGAAAATTCTCATGACCTTGAATTTGACCTTTGACCTCATTTTCAAGGTCACATGACAAAATGGCTAATATCTCGCTTATTATCGACTTTACAGCTTAGGAATCAATTGTGAACATATAGGAAATGATATATGCTGAATATTCTCATGACCTCGAATTTGACCTTTGACCTCATTTTCAAGGTCACAGGACAAAATGGCCAATATCTTGCTTATTAGCGCCTTTACAGCTTAGAAATCAATTGTGAACATATAGGAAATGATATATGCTGAATATTCTAGTGACCTTGAATTTGACTTTTGACCTCATTTTCAAGGTCAACAGGACAAAATGGCTAATATCTCGCTTATTGTCGACTTTACAGCTTAGGAATCAATTGTGAACATATAGGAAATGATATATTCTGAATATTTTAATGATATTGAATTTGACCTTTGACCTAATTTTCAAGGTCAGTCATTTTATTTTCAAAGTCAGATTACAAAATGGCTTATATCTCGCTTATTATCAAATTTACAGCTTAGGGGTCCATAGTGAACATATAGGAAATGATGTATGCTGAATAGTTTGGTGATCTAGAATTTAACCTTTGATCCCATTTTCACGGTTAGAGATATGGCGATTTCAGTGGTCACCTTGAATTTGACTTTCAACTTTCTCGGCTTAACTCTGTATATTTCTCCGGTAACCTTACTAGCCCATTGGGCTAATTTTTTAAAGTTTACAGGCGAATATTTCTGAAATTTTACACAAAAATACCTAAAAATATTTCCAGGAAAGTTTTTTTTTAGTTTTTTGATTTTCGCATTTTTTTTCAAAATGGCGGCCGTTTTCGTCGAAAAATGGCCAATTTTGGACTTTGATGGTCGTTTTCTCAAAATCTGTTCAGTAACTTTTTTTCTTACTGATGCATGACACTCCTCCTATGTACCCCTGTTACATGTATAAATTTCGTTGCCCTTGAATCGCTCGAAGTGGGCCATTTTGGGCCCAAACTCAGCCCAAATGGGACTTTCCCATGTTAAATTCTCCTATGCTTTATAATGGGACACATTAAGCCTAATATCTCACTTAAAATTGAAATTAGAGACTAAGAATCAATAGTAGACATATAGGAAATGATATATGCTGAATATTCTCGTGACCTTGAATTTGACCTCTGACCTCGGTTTCAAGGTCAGAGCGGCCGTTTTCGTCTAAAAATGGCCAATTTTGGCCTTTGATGGTCGTTTTCTCAAAATCTGTTCAGTAACTTTTTTTCTTATTGATGCATAACACTCCTCATATGTACCCCTGTGACATGTATAAATTTCGTTGCGCTTGAATCGCTCGAAGTTGGCCATTTTGGGCCCAAACTCGGCCCAAATGGGACTGTCCCATGTTAAATTCTCCTATGCTTAATAATAGAACACATTAAGCCTAATATCTCACTTAATATTGAGATTAGAGACTAGGAATCAATTGTGGACAGATAGGAAATGATATATGCCGAATATTCTTGTGACCTTGAAGTTGACCTCTGACCTCGGTTTCAAGGTCAGAGCACAAAATGGCTAATATCTCGTTCATTATCGACTTTACAGCTTAGGAATCAATTGTGGACATATAGGAAAGGATATATGCTGAATATTCTGATAACCTTGAATTTGACCTTTGATCTCATTTTCAAGGTCACAGGACAAAATGGCCAATATCGCACTTATTATCGATTTTACAGCTAAGGGATCAATTGTGGACATATAGGAAATGATATATGCTGAATATTATCATGACCTTGAATTTGACCTCTGACCTCATTTTCAGGATCACAGGACAAAATGGCTAATATCTCACTTATTATCGACTTTACAGCTTAGCAATCAATTGTGAACATATAGAAAATGATATATTCTGAACATTATCATGACCTTGAACTTGACCTTTGACCTCATTTTCAATGTCGCAGGACAAAATGGCTAATATCTCGCTTATTATTAATTTTACAGCTTAGGAATCAATTATGAATATATAGGAAATGATATATGCTGAATATTGCTATGACCTTGAATTTGACCTTTGACCTCATTTTCAAGGTCAGAGAACGAAATGGCTAATATCTCGCTTTTTATCGACTTTACAGCTTAGCAATCAATTCTGGACTTATAGGAAATGATATATTCTGAACATTGTAATGACCTTGAACTTCACCTTTGACCTAATTTTCAAGGTCACAGGACAAAATGGCTATTAGCTTGCATATTATCGACTTCAGAGCTTAGGAATCAATTATGAACGTATAGGAAATGATATAAGCTGAAATTTGCTATGACCTTGGAATCAACCTTTGACCTCATTTTCAAGGTCGCAGGACATGATGGCTAATATCTCGCTTATTATTGACTTTACAGCTTAAAAATCAGTTGTGGACATACTAGAAATGACATATGCCGAATATTATTGCGTTTTTGAATTGACCAATGACCTTATTTTCAAGGTCACGGGACAAACTACTAATATCTAAAATATGTATTGTCCGGTAACCTTTCTTAGCCCTTGGGCTAATTTTTATCTTTGAAGTTTATGGTCGCATCTTTCTGAAATTTTGCACAAAAATAAATAGAAATATTCCGAGGAAAGGTTTTTTTTTCGTTTTTTGATTCTCGCATTTTCCTCAAAATTGCAGCTATTTTCGTTGAAGAATGCCTAATTTTGGACTTTGACGGCCATTTTTGTTGAGATTTTTGTTGTGAGATTTTTGTTTCGAAAGATTCCTCTTATATACCTCTGTGATGTGTATAGGATTGGTTGCTCTTGAATCGCCAATCTGCGCATGGCGGCCATTCTGATATTTTGCCCCCAAAAAATTTTTTTGCCTCAAATGGAATGCGTGTAGATGTAAGTTTGCATTATGAGCATACAGGAAGTCGTATATGGAACAACTAATGATGACCTTGAGCTTGACCTCAGATGACCTTGAGTGCTAAATGTTTGACATGTAATGTGTAAATTGGCCCCTGAGGCTTGAACACTTGCACATACAGGTTAGGATTGTGTATAAAAAGTCATGTATATATGGCACATCTTTTGGAGACCTTGAACTTGACCTTAAATGACATTGAAGGCCAAATCTCAAAATTTGTCTGACCTGAAATATGTAAATTGGCCTCCTTTGCTCCCATTTTGAAAAAAAAAGTGAAAATGAAAAATTGGCCTTTACAGACAAAATACTTTTTAGGTTACCGGACCTTTGGTCCGTAACCTATTGGCATGGCGAGGCGTCCGGCATCGTCGTCCGTCGTCGTCGTCCGTCAACAATTTTATCTTTAAAGTTTAAGATCGAATTTTTCTGAAATTTTGCACAAAAATATTTCGAGAGGGAGGTATTTTTTAGTTTTTTGATTTTCGCATTTTTAGGTTACCGGACCTATGGTCCGATAACCTATTGGCATGGCGTTGCGTCCGTCGTCCATCATCCGTCGTCGTCGTCGTCGTCCACATTTTTATCTTTTTTGTTTACAGGCGAATTTTTCTGAAATTTTGCAGAAAAATACTTAAAAATATTTCAAGAAGGAGGTATTTTTTAGATTTTTGATTTTCGCTTTTTCTTCAAAATGGCGGCCGTTTGCGACGAAAAAGGCCTGATTTTGGACTTTGGCGGCCATTTTCTCAAAATCTGTTCAGTAACTTTTTTAGGTTACCGGACCTATGGTCCGATAACCTATTGGCATGGCGTTGCGTCCGTCGTCGTCCGTCGTCGTAGTCGTCCACATTTTTATCTTTTTTGTTTACGGGCGAATTCTTTTGAAATTTTGCACAAAACTACTTAAAAATAATTCAAGAAGGAGGTATTTTTTAGTTTTTAGGTTACCGGACCTATGGTCCGATAACCTATTGGCATGGCGTTGCGTCCGTCGTCCGTCGTCGTCCGTCGTCGTCCGTCGTCGTCCGTCGTCCACATTTTTATCTTTTTTGTTTACAGGCGAATATTTCTGAAATTTTGCAGAAAAATACTTAAAAATAATTCAAGAAGGAGGTATTTTTTAGTTTTTTGATTTTCGCATTTTTTTCAAAATGGCGGCCGTTTTCGACGAAAAATGCCTGATTTTGGACTTTGGCGGCCATTTTCTCAAAATCTGTTCAGTAACTTTTTTTCTTTTTGATAAATAACACTCCTCATATGTACTCCTATGATGTCTATAAATTTCGTTGCGCTTGAATCGCTCGAAGTGGGCCATTTTGGCCCAAACTCGGCTCAAATGGGACTTTCCCATGTTAAATTCTCCTATGCTTTATAATGGGACACATTATGCCTAATATCTCACTTGATATTGAGATTAGAGACTAGGAGTCAATTGTGGACCTATAGGAAATGATATATGCTGAATATTCTCGTGACCTTGAATTTTACCTCTGACCTCACTTTCAAGGTCAGAGCACAAAATGGCTTATATCTCGCTTATTATCGACTCTACAGCTTAGGAATCAATTGTGGACATATAGGAAATGATATATTCTGAATATTCTCGTGACCTTGAATTTGACCTCTGACCTCAGTTTCAAGGTCAGAGCACAAAATGGCTTATATCTCGCTTATTATCAACTCTACAGCTTAGGAATCAATTGTGGACATATAGGAAATGATATATGCTGAATATTCTGATGACCTTGAATTTGACCTTCGACCTCATTTTCAAGGTCACAGGACAAAATGGCTAATATCTCGCTTGTTATCGACTTTACAGCTTAGCAATCAATTATGAACATATAGGAAATGATATATGCAGATTATTGTCATGACCTTGAATTTGACCTTTGACCTCATTTTCAAGGTCACAGGACAAAATGGCTAATATCTCACTTATTATCGATTTTACAGCTTAGGAATCAATTGTGGACATATAGGAAATGATATATGCTGAATATTCTCGTGACCTTGAATTTGACCTCTGACCTCATTTCTAAGGTCCAAGGACAAACTGGCTCATATCTTGCTCCTCTATTGACTGTATGGCTTGGGAATCAATTGTGGACATGATATACATGATATTGAAAATGATATACACTGAATATTTTGATGACCTTGAATTTGACCTTTGCCCCTTCCTTTTTCAAGGCTACAGCATAAAATTGCTAATCTCTCTCTGATTATTGAACTTACAGCTTAGCAATCAACTGTGGACATGATATATGCTTAATGTTATATATGCTGAATATTCTCTTGACCTTGAATTCAACCAGTGACCTGGCTAATACCTAAAATATTAAACATTGTCCGGTAACCTATCTTTGGCCCTTGGCCTAATTTTTTGATTTTCGCATTTTTTTCAAAATGGCGGCCGTTTTCGACGAAAAATGCCTGATTTTGGACTTTGGTGGCCATTTTCTCAAAATCTGTTCAGTAACTTTTTTTCCTTTTGATACATAACACTCCTGATATGTACTCCTATGATGACTATAAATTTCGTTGCGCTTGAATCGCTCGAAGTGGACCATTTTGGCCCAAACTCGGCCCAAATGGGACTTTCCCATGTTAAATTCTCCTATGCTTTATAATGGGACACATTATGCCTAATATCTCACTTAATATTGAGATTAGAGACTAGGAATCAATTGTGGACATATAGGAAATGATATATGTTGAATATTCTTGTGACCTTGAATTTGACCTCTGACCTCAATTTCAAGGTCAGAGCACATAATGGCTGATATCTCGCTTATTATCGACTCTACAGCTTAGGAATCAATTGTGGACATATAGGAAATGATATATGCTGAATATTCTGATGACCTTGAATTTGACCTTTGACCCCATTTTCAAGGTCATAAGACAAAATGACTAATATCTCGCTTGTTATCGACTTTACAGCTTAGGAATCAGTTATCAACATATACGAAATGATATATGCAGATTATTGTCATGACCTTGAATTTGACCTTTGACCTCATTTTCAAGGTCACAGGACAAAATGGCTAATATCTCACTTATTATCGACTCTACAGCTTAGGAATCAATTGTGGACATATAGGAAATGATATATGCTGAATATTCTGATGACCTTGAATTTGACCTTTGACGGCATTTTCAAGGTCATTGGACAAAATGGCTAATATCTCGCTTGTTATCGACTTCACAGCTTAGGAATCAGTTATGAACATATAGGAAATGATATATGCAGATTATTGTCATGACCTTGAATTTGACCTTTCACCTCATTTTCAAGGTCACAGGACAAAATGGCTAATATCTCACGTATTATCGATTTTACAGCTTAGGAATCAATTGTGGACATGTAGGAAATGATATATGCTGAATATTCTCAGACCTTGAATTTGACCTCTGACCTCATTCTCAAGGTCCAAGGACAAACTGGCTCATATCTTGCTCCTCTATTGACTGTATGGCTTGGGAATCAATTGTGGACATGATATAGAAAATGATATACACTGAATATTTTGATGACCTTGAATTTGACCTTTGCCCTTTCATTTTCAAGGCCACAGCACAAAATTGCTAATATCTCGCTGATTATTGAATTTACAGCTTAGCAATCAACTGTCGACATGATATATGCTTAATGTTATATATGCTGAATATTCTCTTGACCTTGAATTCAACCAGTGACCTGGCTAACATCTAAAATATTAAACATTGTCCGGTAACCTATCTTTGGCCCTTGGCCTAATTTTTCTCTTTGATACATAAGACTCCTCATATGTACTTCTATGATGTCTATAAATTTCGTTGCGCTTGAATCGCTCGAAGTGGGCCATTTTGGCCCAAACTCGGCCCAAATGGGACTTTCCCATGTTAAATTCTCCTATGCTTTATAATGGGACACATTATGCCTAATATCTCACTTAATATTGAAATTAGAGACTAGGAATGAATTGTGGACATATAGGAAATGATATATGCTGAATATTCTCGTGACCTTGAATTTGACTTTTGACCTCATTTTCAAGGTCACAGGACAAAATGGCTAATATCTCGCTTATTATCGACTTTACAGCTGAGGAATCAGTTGTGAACATATAGGAAATGATATATGCTGAATATTCTTGTGACCTTGAATTTGACCTTTGACCTCATTTTCAAGGTCACATGACAAAATGGCTAATATCTCGCTTATTATCGACTTTACAGTTTATCAATCAATTGTGAACATATAGGAAATGATATATGCTGAATATTTTCGTGACCTTGAATTTGACCTTTGACCTCATTTCCAAGGTCGCAGGACAAAATTGCTAATATCTCGCTTATTATCGACTTTACAGCTTAGGTATCAATTGTGAACATATAGGGAATGATATATGCTGAATATTCTCGTGACCTTGAATTTGACCTTTGACCTCATTTTCAAGGTCACATGACAAAATGGCTAATATCTCGCTTATTATCGACTTTACAGCTTAGGAATCACTTGTGAACATATAGGAAATGATATATGCTGAAAATGCTCGTGACCTTGAATTTGACCTTTGACCTATTTTCAAGGTCACAGGACAAAATGGCCAATATCTTGCTTATTAGCGACTTTACAGCTTAGGAATCAATTGTAAACATATAGGAAATGATATATGCTGAAAATGCTTGTGACCT